>NSMO01014372.1:0-37075 GCA_002588565.1 Coelastrella sp. UTEX B 3026 | reverse complement strand
GACATCGCATATCCTTTGGACGTGGTGGCCCAACCACTCGCATTGCATGCAGCTTGCATCGTGCTTTTCCACGCTAAGAAATGCTGTAACAACCTTTTCCCGATTTCGAAAACGCCCAAGTCCTAGAGGCACCGGAACGATCGCACACAAAAGCCTGCTCTGACTGCACGATGTAATGTCAGCTGTCAGTACGCGATGTATCGGCGTCGAACGGTTGCCTTAGGCGTGGTGCTGCTCCACCAGTAGTAGCAGCACCATTGTTGCCTTGGAGCCTTTACAAAAAAAAACACGGCTACAGGAACGCAAAGTCAGATATCAAAATGGCACCGTCTGGTAGAATCAAACCGATGCTGTATTTCCTCTGACGCCAGCCGGGCTGCATGCATCTGGTGGTAAGGTCAAACCAGCTGTTGATCAATCGGCAGCAGATGGCGCCAGTGACAGCCCGATCAACTCCGGCAAACCACATGGTAGCGACCCATTCCACATCGATAACCTTCGCTACCTCAATGACCCTAAGCCCCCGGGCAGCGGACTTAGCATGCAGAGGTCCAAGCTGCAGTGGCTCCGTCAACAGCAGCCAATAGTCATCGACCAGTTGCCCTCACCGGGGGTGTGGGAGGATCAGTTGCTAGCCTTCGGACTGCAGCATGTGGCAGCAATGCATGTGATGCTGGATCTGGGCCAGCTGGCGCTACAGCACCTGCCAGCAGCCATCGAGACAGACAGGGTGCTCCAGGTGTGTCAGGGTACCTACACCTGCTTGTTGGGACTGCAGGCTGACAGCTGACTGTATGCCAACACTGGTCACCTGTCACGTTGCCGAATGGTTGCTGCTGATGGTGATGCTATGACTGACTGAGCCTGTTGTCGCTGTTGGCTGCAGCTTCATCAATCCACACTGTACAGCTCCTATGAGGAGGCTCAGACAGCAGCAGCTGATGTGCTGCCGCTAGCACCTCCTGGTCACCCCGTGTATACCCTGGTAGCAGCTATGCCTTCACAGGCTGTCATTGAATATGCAAGTGTCATCAGTTACGCCGGTGAGTATTCAAATGATGCATGACTTGTGTTGGTGCATCTGGTCTGACAGGTAACAGTATCACTTCAACTGCAGCAGAAGCAGCAATGTCTTTGCCAGCAGCTGTGTTTACCTTCCAGCTTACGGGCGCTTTTCATGCAGCATTATAGCCCTACCAGTGGCGAAGCGGAATCAGGAAACAAGTGTTACAATCTGTTGTGGTGAAAAGATCAGGGCTGCTAGGTGCACTAAGGGTGCAACAGCAACAACTGCAGGTCCCTTATCTGATTGCTTGTTGATTGCAGGCATGAACCAGCACACTGGCACATCAGGCACCAACTCCACAGCAGCAGGGTCCGCTACTGCGACCCAGCAGCCAACAATGGGCAAGGCAGCACTCCAGCAGCTCCACCTTCAGCAGCAGGTGCTGCACCAGCTGGGCAGTCAAGGGCAAACGGTGGTTCTGGTGGCGATGGTGAGGAGCCACATGGCTCACAAACAGCATCACATCAGCATGATGGTGCTCCGCAGCGTGTGCACCTGTCTCTGGAAACCATCAGGGGCATGAGCAATGAAGCTAAGCTGGCTGCACTGGGTGTGCAGTATTCAGACCTGACAGCAATACCGCAGAGGTCTGGATTGGGCACCGTGCAAGGGTGGCCAGGATCACCGGCAGCGAAGCTGCAACGTTTACTGGTGCATCTCAGTACCGTACAGCGGAACAACTGCTGGACAGTAAGCTGGCCTGGGACGCCGAGCTTGCAGTTGGCAAAGTGCCTGACTTCAATGCAAACATACCAGCTGCAGCTCAACGGCGCATGGCTATTGGTATGGAGCAAGAGGAACCAGCAACCGCAGCGTACTTGCAGCAAACTTTCAAGCAAACTGGGCCCCATGTGCACAGCATTGGGCATTCAACCCTCCCACACAGGAGGATGCAACAGTCACACAACACATCCTTACTGCACCCACTGCTGACTGGTCAAAATCACCAGCCATTACAAACCACTCACCAGCACACTACTGTAATCACAAGTTGCCCAATAATCCTCAACGCATCAACAAGCACTCACGCTGACACTCGATAAACCAGCCACAGACACCTGCTGGCATAGTCATTGCCAGCACTCAGCCTGAAATTCCCCTCTCAAATTCAGATACATCCCCTCGTGGATCTCAACACACCTCATGCATCATGGTATGATACCGAGATGCATGGCAGAATGAAATCATTCTGTTATGTGAGAAGCCTCTCTGAAACCCCACATGGCATAACAACCCACAGCATTCTCAAACCATCATTCAGAGCATGACATGCACACGCTGTACAGCAGTCACTCATCACTCCAAACTGACACAGCTTCTTCATATGTGCTCCGTCATTGTACCCAGCTACATTATGGGCATGAGATGGCCGGAACGTTTGGTCCAGGCTCGATGCTCAGCTTGTTCCTGCAGATTACCGCAGTGAGTAGCGCTTATACTTCAGAGCTGCCCAGGCGCACACCCTGCAGGAAGAAATTGACATCAGCATATGCTTCAGCTGCCACGAGTCAAGAACCGCGCTGTGGGCAATTGCATACTGTATGTCCGGCAGTTGCTGCAGCAATGCTGGGCACGATATGTATGTACGCCGCTGGTCCTGGGACTGTGCACCGTGGCATGGTTTCAGAGCTCTGTGATTGGTAGGGTTTTAGGTGTGTCTGATTCACCCCTCTGTTTCAAGCACAAAGTAGTAGCCTATCCTGCCAGTTTCTAGCACACAAAAAGCATAGCATCATCGCCCCTACAAAATGATGCATTGTTGGAGCCTCTCAGAGCTACACTTACACAAAAAATGCATCAAAGCAGCAGAGGTATCCCAGATTGGCCCACTTGCTCTGACCATCAATGCCGTAGTACTGCAACACTGTCTTGCCGCCAATCCACACCGGGTTGTTGTCCTCAAACTGATTGATCATCAGAGCAGTCCAGGCATACCTGCGTGCAGACGTCACAGACGTTTCATATGAATGAATGAATGAGCTCCGCATAGCGCTTTCAAGAGAGCGCTAGGGTAAGTTAAGGGAGGGTAACGTGTGTGTCGGGGCGACTTCACCTTCCCTACCGTTACGTTTCATAACTTGCCACTGTACGGTACATGCTGTAAGGCTGTAGAGGGCCAATAGCCTGCAAACGCTTGATACTCATATGACAGTCCAAACACAAACATGTGAAGCTGCACACCTGAAGCCCATGCAGATTGCAGGCCAGGCCCATTCTACCTGGTTGAAGCTAACAACATCAAATGTCAACCCAACATTTGTTGATCAGCAAGCACCAGGTGCCTACTGACAGGCTGTGCACATGTAATTGTTCAGCCAAATGCTGCATGCCTGAGTTTCAGGCTGCATAGGAGAGGCCATCGCAATGCTGCATGAACAACACAGTCCAGTTTGACACCTGAGGTTGTAGCGATGTCAACCTACCTCAATGGATTGATGTACGAGTACCACTTCCACCAGGGCGGCATGGCATCAAAAGTGAATAGGAAGCCACCAAAGAACAGCAGTGTGGACACATAGACTGGCAGACATGCGTTGGCAACGTCCATAGTGGGGGAGACAGCAGCAACAGTATAGGCCAGCACTGCACAGCACAACACGAGGTACAACCAGTAGTCATAGAGCATGTGGTGCGAGCGGCTGACTAGCAGGTTGCAGGCTTAGGTGATTGATGCTTGCGCACGGCAATCGCCAACCATGTGCAGACCCAAACCCAACAACTTGACATACTGCCAGGCCAACACAGCAAGTCATTGGGTGCTGGTGCGGTGTTGTCCTGGACATACTGCCAAGCCAAGCACTGCATCAGCAACCAATGCCTTGTTGATGTTTTCAACTGTCAACCGATGGCACAGATGCAGACAGCAATGATACGCAGGACATATCCCGGGGAAGAAGAGGCAGCAACCATGGCTTGAACAGCCTGAGCAGCTTGAGATACCTTGCTGCACATGCACACAGGCCAGCAGGCATGACAGCAGCGACAGCTCAGCTTACCAATTCCACAGATCAGCGTGCAGAAGTACACCAGCCAGAACAATGCAAATGATCCCTGCAGTTGTATGCCATAGAAAGCCGCCACAGCTATCACCACACTGACAGCTGCGTTGATTGCCAGCTCATCAAACATCTTAGCGGCCAGGTATGTTACAACTTGGTACAGGCCGTCGTTACGCTCTCGGACATACAAGCCACGCTCTGCAGGGAAGCACATGCAGATGGTCACAATGGCTAGGCGTCACAAGGTCCATGGATTATTGAAAGCTGATAAGTGATGGCAGACTGGCAATTGAGTAGGTTACTGAATCACTAAAGGCCCCAGCCGTGCAGACCAAGTATTCACTTGCAGCTTGGGCGTAAGGAAGACTCACAGCAGCAGTATAAAGAGCGGCTGCATGCATTGTTGCAAGCCAACTCCAACGCTGTTATGTATTCCAGGCTGTACATGCACTGTGTATGCAAGCCCCTCAAAAGAAAGCATGCAGTGATCTCAGCAATGCGGTCACAGTGTTGCTGAACAATCAGCTCTGCCTTGCTTGAAGGTGACCCCTGGTAGTGGTGAACGCAGTGATGATGCCGATACAGTCAGTACTCACCTAGAACAATGGCTGGCACATATGAAGCAGCTCCAAATGCCGGCATAGTGATCCACATGAACAGGACAGCTCCCATGTTGATGTAGTTGTCAGGGCCAAAGTCATCTGCAGAGGCACCAGCCAAGTATAGCAAGGCGATGAATACAGCAGTAATGACCGTCAGTGTGTGTGTTTACAGTAGGTTTGTACACATAGTCAGGTGATAGTACGCCAGATCCAACAAGCAACAACACGCATGACTCCAGAGCTACACTACAGCTGTGGTGCAGATGGTGCACAGCAGTGCATGCCATGGTAAGCATGACCCCAATCACAGCAAGCACTGCAGTTTGGATTCACGCAAGTTCGAGCCGCAGGATGCACCTGCTGCCGTTAGCAGAGTAGAGTATACAAGGCTGCTAAGCTTGCAGCAGCTGGCTGCTGCTAATCATGCCTACTTACTTCCAATACCCAAGTACAGTGTCATCAGCAGGAGGCCCATGAACACCTTGTCACCAATGCGTGAGCCCAGGAATGCCCCATCTGTGTAGTTATGTGTTGTGCGATACTTCAGGAAGGTCTTGAAGCCCCACCATGCTGGCGTTACTGTTCCTGTCTTGGTGGCTAGCTCTGCTTTGACGTCTGCTGGTAGGTCAGCATGCTGTTGTGCATGGATAGCAGCCTCTTTGAGGGCAGCCTGTGGTGAACAAAGAAGCACCAGCAGTGGCAAGGGCGCGCTTGAGGTCAACGGATAGCTTTTTTCTGCCTAGCTCTGCTTTGTACGGCTGCTGGGGAGTCAGCTTAAATTTGGGCATACACAGCAGCCTCTGTACGTGCAGCCTGCACTAAAGCACACGTGGCAAGGGCAGCGAGTGCACTTGAGATGATGGTGTTTGTCTAGGTGCCTAGCTCTGCTTTGTACAGCTACTGCGAAAATGGCACGATCCTGAGCATGAATAGCAGCCTCTTTGGGTGCAGCCTGCAGCTCATATCACAAGTGGCAATAAGGTCAATGAGCTTGCTATGACTGTAATTGCATGAATGACCTTGTTTGACATCTGTTCCGGGCAGTCAGCATGCTCCTGGGCACGCGCACCGGCCTCTTCAAGCAATCTGTACCTGAAGCACAGGCATAAGCCACTGCAAGAGCGGCCTGTGAGCTTTGAATGACCATCCCACTTGGGCAACTATTCATTTGACACCAGCTCAATGAGCATTAGAAGCTCCTGAAGAGCAGCCTGTAGCAATTCGCAGCCATCAGCACTGCCAGTAGCTGCCAGCGAGCTCCCACCCCCCATAAGAGACTTGCCAGCTGCAAGTACAGGCCAATGTCAGTCCAGTGTGTCTGTTGTTGCTCCCATCTTGCTGCCCCAGGGCTAATTTTAAACAGTATCATGACAGCTACACATGTGCAGCACAACACCAGCAGACCGATCTCACAGGTGCCACTGTCAAAGCCTTCGACCCACCTTCTCGAGCTCTGATGCGTCATACAGGTCAGCAAACTCAGCCCCTCTCTTCTCCCTATCAGCCCGAGTAAACAAATCCATCATCCATTCAGCTGGATGCAAATCCGCCGAAGAGTCATCAGCAACATTGCTGTGCTTTGAGGTTTGGTTGGGAAGCTTATGCCCTAAGGTATCCAGCCCCGGCAAGCTTTTGACGTAGTTTGTTGCTGTTGGTCCTGTTGGTCCGAAGTAGACGACTCTACCGCGAATGAGCAGCATGAGTGAGTCAAACAGACTGAAGGCGTAGGCTGTGGGGGAGTGGATGGTGGCCACGATGGTTACGCCGTCTGAGACGAGGCCTTTGACGACGGTCATGACCTCATTGCTGGTGAAACTGTCAAGGCCAGAAGTGGGCTCTGCAATGTGTTGTAGCAGCAGCAGCACAAGTGATACCTGTTAATTCAACATGTTGCTGGTGTTCCTGGGCTAGGAGACAAAGACCTTGGACAGCACTGACGTATGTCGAGCCAGCCTGCTTGAGACAACGAGACACTGTTTGTTTCCCAGCCACAGCTAAAGCTGCAAGTACCGCAGGCAGTGCTGTAGCTGGTGCTGGCAACTATGGTGTGCCAGGCTGTCACCAGGCTAGCTGCTAAAAGCAGCCTGTTTCCAAGGTAAGGTAAGGTAACTCACCATCCAGGAACAGCACCCTCGGGTTTGTGATGAGTGCAATGCCAATGTTTGTGCGTTTAGCCTGACCTCCAGAGATGCCCTTGGCTAGCTGGGGGTTGCCAATCTTTACATGCCTATGGAATAGGAGAACAGTCATAGCATTGTCATAGCAGGAACAAGCAGGACATATCAGGAAGCTCAAGAGAGGACGGTGGTTTGCAAACCAAGGCATTTTGAAAGCGTACATGTGCCCATGCGTCTACAAGCCGTTTGTGAATGCTGCAAAGACGTAGCTGCGGCCTATCGTAGCAGCCGCTGAGCTCTAACCAGAGCTATCTTGAAGGATAGTGGCCCAGTTGGAGCCCTTGCCCTGTTGCACAACTGCAGTACCTGCAATCCATGAGTGCCAGTTTCTCCAGCACATCATGCACGGCGTCTTTCTTTTCCTGCAGAGGTTCACTGAGAGGTCGCTTCAGCTCAGCAGTGTACAGCAACATCTCCTCAACAGTCAGGATTGGCAACAGCGTGTCTGCAGGAAAACAGGTAACGACACAAAACCGACTTCAGCTGCTTTGCTGCAGTGGACCCAAAGCAGTCTCAACTGCTGTAGAGAAAAGCATCCCATTGAGTGTATGCAACTGTATGTGTGCGGCATAGGTCACTCATGAGGTGCTGAACACAGTGACATCTGGCTTTGAGTGGGAAATGTAGCACATACAAGCCCGGCATGGTCCAGTGCATCAGTGCGGTTTGCAGACAACAGCACCCGGGCCCTCCTGCCTTTGAATAGCTGCTGCAGCTCTGATTGCTACTTCAACAGCAAGACGTGTCGCAATGATGCACGGAAAGCTATAACTTAGGACTGTCTGGGCACGCAAATGCACCCTGAACTCACCAAACTGTTCCACATATCCTGTGTATCTCCTGAGGAACTGCTTGCTGGGTGTGTTTCCTGCAAACTGAATCTTGCCCTCTGTTGTGCCCACAGTCTTGCGACCAGCAAGCAAGTCCAGAAGAGTGGTCTTGCCGCTGCCACTAGGGCCCATCTGCAGGAACGCAACACAGGGCCACTGCTGAGCACAAGATACTACGCTCACATTGTTCATCTGCTGGCCTCTTGGTTGCACGTGATGTCTATGCTCCTGCAAGGGCTGAGCTGGACATAGCAGTACCGCTGCCTAGCCATGACTGGCTCAGACAGAGATACACATCTAGCATGGCTCAACTGCTCAGCCACATGCTACATACTGCACAAACCAAGGTGTCGCACCACCTCCTGCTGGCCCGCTGTTGTATGGCTGGCTACTGCGGGTCAAGCTACTGCAGGACCAGCTACTGCTCACCAGTGCTGTCATCCTGCGGGGCTGGAAGTAACCAGTGACACCTTTCAGCAGGTACAGTGTTTCTTTCCTGTTTTGGTTGTTCCTGACACTGTATGTCAAGTCCTGCAGGGCGCAAAGCATACCAGCAAAATAATGGGTCATGAGACAGCCGCCGGCATGCAGCGGATATGTCAAGCAGCCCTGCTCATCAAACTGAAGCACCCATGCCATGCGATGCCCCAGCAGCTGCAGGACAGCAGCCGGATTCAGCTTGCAAGCTGTTTGCTTTGCATTTCCTGTTGCATGAGCTGAAGCTTCACTTGTGCCAATTTTGCAAGCAAACAGACGAGCAGAATTGCCAAAGGCTGCCAGGCTGCTGTTGTACTGTACGACAACGGTGCAGGCTGGCGTTTACTGCATACCAGGCTAGTGTTTATGCTGCCTTAGGTGCAATGTGTCATTGCCCAACATGATGAAGTCGCGTGAACAAAGCAGCGTGTTCGTTTACATGGCACTGTCAGCTGTCAACCATGCTGGATGCTGCAATAATGCTACAGGATTACTGCATGCTGCAGACTGCAATGGCGAGTGACCCAATCCAGTCAGTGAGGGCTCCAGAGGCCCGAAGACCCCAGCAATACGTTCCATTACAATACCTGAACGGTAATTGGCATTCCAGAGGGCCCGAAGGTGTCGCCACGCCTGTACGAAGTCGCCTCATCCTCAGCAGACCCACTGCTCACTACACTGTCAATGCTGACGGGTGGGATGGCTATTACCACATCTTTGGGTTTGCTATCCATTCTGACCGTGCAGATAGCGTCTATCCGGCCAATACAAAAGCCACAGCCCGGTTTACGCCAAACAGCTGCACTTGGCGGGCAGAGCGGAAGCAAGCTGCCCTGGTCACACACCACTGCCGGAGATTGACAGTAGTCCACAACAAGTGTTCAAACAAACTCTAAGCGGCCACGACTTAAATCAAGCAACATGTGGTTTTTGGAGTGTCTCGGGGACCACGAACATAGAGATTACTTCCCACACCAGCGCACTGGAGCTGCTGCGTTGGACCCCCAAGCGTGTGCCATCACCCTCAAGTTGTAAACAGGTGCTTGAACGAGCGGCATGGTGAACCGGGACCGATTGCTGTCTCCCGCCCCGGCGCGCATTACTCAATACATGTGCATGGTGTGCTTCTCGTCCAGTCCATGGCTCCACAACGTAGGTTTGGGTGCACGCGTATTCGTTATTGTGTGTCCAGCATGAATTTCGCCACTACTGCAACAGCCTCCTGCGGCGATGCTGCTTTCTCCAATGTTGCGCCCAATTTTGCTGTGGGGCCCTCAGCGGACCAGCGCATCAGGTCAGGTACGCCTGCCAGTTGGATATTTGGATCATGCCTGCAGCGCCATGGTGGACAGCAGCTGTCAGCATCAGCGTCAAGATGTGAGAACTGGTGCTACACCTTGCAGGCTACCGCGCATGCAAACAATGAAACTCATGTCCTGCTGAGCTGCCATACTAACACATAGCAACTGCCATCTGCACACACCCTGTCATCAAGCTGTGCAACAAATGATGTTGGCGCCAGGAAGCGTCCACTGAGCCATTGATGCTTGGCAAACACGTTCGTTATCACTACGTCATGTTCCTCAGATCTCACCAATTGCACAACCACGAACAAACTCGTTTGCATGCGTCATGCATCACGTGCAGCCTTGCAGCACACCAGCAAGAACAACGATGCACCGCTAGATCATACCTTAGAGGATGGTTGGGATCCTTCCAGACTGGCCTGGCCCCAACTAACACTTCGAGCAAAGAAGCGTTCTTGTCTGCCATCACTGCTTTGACTGCCGGCCCACATCGGACACAATCAGGGCACCATGATACCCCGGTTGTGGGATCTGCATCTGCCAGGAACACAACATAATGGGGTGCAGGTAGCTGCAACAGCCTGCACACAGAGCAGCAGGTAGCATCGTGTCAAGTCTATGAGTGCAGATATGTTCATGGAGATCCAGCCACATATGCTTGAAGAATCAAGACCTGAGGCAGCAGTGCCACTGACCCAAAATTCAAGCATCAACGCAGCGGCAGATGCTGATGTGCCGCACGCCAAGATTGCATGCACACAACTGCTTTGCAGTGGCGGACTTTATGCATATTGCACTGCTCCAGGTGCTTCAAGCACAGCAAACCTGCACAGTATTCCATGGCAGCCACTACTTGCTGTCTGGAGTGAGAGCAATTGGGGCTGTATGCTGCCACTCGCTGCAAGCAAGGTTAGCTGTAACCTGCAGCAGCTGCTTACTAGCGCTCACTTTTCAACTCCCTGCTGCAGGTCAGTGTATGGAACAGTCAAGCTGGCCTCAGCCATCTTTCTGCTGTATGTCACAACACTACGTGTCCGGCTGGCTGGCCTGCACACGACAATCAGAAACGGTGGACTGTGAGGAGGGCAACAGCACCTTGGGCTGGCTTCAGTACAATACAGCTTGAGCAAGTACGTGCCGTGGCACATCTCACCTCGGTTTTGCTGGTGTGAGGAGCCGGGGTTGCTGCGGAGAGGCACTGTTCGCTGCAAACAAGCGTGATCGCATCCAGCTGTATGGAAAGTCTGTCCAGCAGATGAGCACAACCGCCAGCACAGAAGGATGGTCGTTGAGGTGCAATGCCGTGCTTGCTTTTCTACTTTATATCGCACTGCACTGTCTCGTGAAGAGGCTGCAATCAAGCTGCGCGCACTGGCAGCTGTAAAGACAGCCTAACTGCCACTGGCGCGTCCCGTAATACGGGAACATAATGAACACTGATGTTTGTTTGCTCCGCAGATCCATGCGGGGCAATACCTACAGCATATTAACCGCACTCTTCTACTGTTGCGCTTACGAGATGCCGGTAACAGCGGAGCAGGTGTCAGCAAAGCTGAAAGAAGCCCTTGATGCAACAGACGTGGTGCGTAGACATTCGTCGCTTGGGATATTGATGTGACCACAGTCAGCTCTTACCAAATGTGTTGGTGCACTGTAGACGGTCATTGACACATCGGGAGGGTAAGGTCGATGCCCAGCACTCTGAATGGCAGTGTACTGCTGTCCCAAGACAGGGCGAGGCTGATCCGGCTGCAACCACAGGTGTGGCGCAAGCTTTGATGTAGCCGTGATATCCGACAAGTTTGAAGGCAAGATGCTGATCGCCAGGCACAGACTGGTAAGCAGTAGCCCACAAGGCAGTGGCTGGCATGTGGCTGCTGATGCAACAGCAGCACACATTGCTGCTTGCTGACATGCTGGGTCCAACACTAGCAGAGCAGTACTATCAGCTCTGATTTAGTACTGCAGGGGAAGAGGCGTGTTGTGATGACACCAACTCAGGCAGCGATCAACTCAACACCTGCGCGCTGTTGCACTCTGCTGGCAACACAACAACATGACAGCAGCATGGAGTCTTGCCAGCATGTGCAATGCATCAGTGATCACTTATTTAACTCTTGCAAGTGCATGATGGCGCCAACAACACAAAGATGTATGTTGGCATACATCGGCATTAGGCTAGTCATGGTCGGCTTCGGCGCAATTGGCTGTGCACCTGCTGCTTATGACCACACACTAGACTAGTTTTCCAGCTCTCTCCTGGGCTCACATGCTCAACAAGCCCCCGTTGTTCTTATTGCCTGCTACAGGTGCATGATGCTTTGCATGACCTGATGCCTGACATCCACGCGCTATCCATCAAGCGCTGCTGGACCAAAGCGCAGCAAGAGGCAGCGGCACAGCAGCCAGCTCCAGTCAGCAGCTAGCAATGAGCAGCAGTTTGGTCCAGAAGTCTGTTGGGGGCCTCATCATGTAGGGCAGGAACAGTCTAGCACTAGCTACGGTAGCTTAGAGGTGCATGGCAGTGGCGCTAGCGCTGGCGCTGGCATGCACAGTGGTGGCAAGTCCATTGCACATAGGTGACACCCTTGATACGTCTTGTCCAATGTATACGTTGGTTGCAACAACGCGAATGTGTATGAGGGGGAGCTGACTTCTCACTTAGTAGAGCCAGGGCATACAACTGATCGGAGCAGGGAATCAACTCCTGCTGAGTCCTAGTTTAGAACTTGAAGCAGTAGCAGTTGCCAACCCTCAGTGAGTGCAGTAGCTTCATTGGGGTTTTCTAGGTGTGATTCAGCCGGCGCACGTTTCCCTGATCAGGCTTCCGGCGGTGCTTGCCATGGTTCACCTGAAGGGAGCTGTCCGTTCAGCTTTGCAAGAATGTGCCTTTCAGCAAAAGCAGAAAAAAATGTGACTGTGTTCAGCTGTTCTGGTTGACCGTCCCTGACCCGCCGGCTTGCCAGCGTATGGAGCTTTACTTTGACTTGGACACAAGCAGTGGGCATCAAGACCCACAGGGTAAGTGCGCTCCAGCTCGCCAACTCAGGGAGTATTTGCTCGCAACCCACGTGAGTTCTTAGAGACACCAGGCGAAGGGCGGCCTCGCGCACAAGCAACGGCAATGGCCTGAAGCATCCAAAGCGGACTAAGACTGTATTGGGCACGGGCAAGTCGTCACCGGCGTGACAGTGACATGACAAGTCGCTTGGAACACCATGTTCCCAGGAACGCCGATGGGACGCCACCCATTCAGCAGTGCTCCATTATACTTCCTGCGTCATTGAACTTGTAACCAGTGTTTTCAGTGCTTGGTGGGACCTCGCGCAACATAGCCACTTTGCCGCAAAGCGTTCCCCAGTTGCCCCGTTCAGTGTAGCGTGCACAGCAAAGGCGATGGAAAGAACTCTTGACCGGTTTGGGGATCAAGCACATGTTCGGAGAACGTCTCTCGCAGGACACGACCCCCTGAGCTACCCATGCTCGGAGGGCGAGTGGCAGGAAGACAGGAAACAATGGTCAGCTGTGCAGGAGTGGCAGCAGGCAAAGACGTGGTGGGATGATAGAAAGGACAGGTGAGCAGCGGGTCTAAGCTACGACAGCAACCAGCATCGGTTTCGTTACTCTCGCCTGCTGGTGCCGTTGACGTCTGCTTGTTCATCGGCCTGATCCCATCTGCAGTAAAACGGGACGTCTTTGTCACAATGTTTACCAGGCACCCATAGCAGCCAGATGGGGCGTGCATCACGAGGCACTGCGCCCTGCACAGTACCCAGCTGCTCCACAACTTGCTGCTTGGAATGGCCTTCAGTGACCGCTGATGCCACCTGCATCGGCACCCACAGCCATGACAAATGCAGCTGGCAGTCTTGAGTGTCTTATCCATGTCGTCTTGTGCCGGTAGAGTCGCATTATATCTTTCTCTGGTGCCTGTTGCTGTGTGACTACAGGCGAAATCGGGCCCAGGAAGGCTGGGGAGCATTCGACTATGCTGCAATACTCCTGCCCTGCATCAAGTGGCTCAGAACCTATAAGCCCAAGCAATGGCTGCTGGTATGTAACACAGTGACATGTTATACCTTTGTTGTCACTGTGATGGGTGGGTTATCGCGGATATCACGTTCCCCACCCATCTAAAGGTTGCTGGTCACTGATGTAGTTTACAGCAAAAGTCCATATTGATCTGCTGCAGCATGTACAGCTTTGTTGTCAGGACAACCACATGCCTGCAGTCACCAAGGGTTCAACAGGATTCAATCGCTTGATAGGTTCAGCAGGATTAAATCGCTTTTGCCAACGCAGAAACCAAGACACTTCTGCGCCTGTCTTCACTTCTATGCAGTATGATGTCTTGGCTGGTATTGCCGTGGGCTTCACGGTTGTCCCCCAGGGCATGTCATACGCCAACATCGCAGGCGTCCCAGCAGTTATGGGCCTCTACGGCGCCTTCATGCCCATCCTGGTATACTCTTTATTGGGCTCAAGCCGGCAGCTAGGCGTAGGGCCTGTGGCAGTTACCTCAGGGCTTATCTTCAGCGGTTTAGCAGGTGTTGTGCCTGGATATGAGCACATAATGGACCCCAATGACCCAAAACCTGATCAAGTACAGATACAGGTAAAGCGCCTTTACAGAGCGGCGTTTACAGATGCCTAATGCATGGCTTGTGAACAAGGCAGCTTGTTCCAGTCTTTGAGCTGCCAGGCGCAAGTCGGGAGGGAGATTTTGCTGACCTACAAGTAGTATGCGCCCTTGTTAGGCAGGATCCGGGCGCTTTCCGCTTTATAGTGTTTTGTACTGTATGGAAGGAATGGGACAATAGCGGCCATAGCAGTTGGTGCAGCTTACACCTGCCATTTGTGTATCCAGCCACCCGAGTCACTGATGGTCAGTGCAGGTACAGAGTAACTTTGGGTTCTAGCAAGCTCTTGTGTTCATGCGCATGACTAAGCAGACTGACTCAATGCAACTTGACGCGGGTCAAACTGAGTTGTGGCAAGTTCATGTTTGTATGCGCCTGACTGTATGACCGACCCAATGCAGTACTCAGCTGCCACGGCATATGCTTGCTGTGTGTGTGTCTACAGCTTCAGTACAATCAGCTGGTAATCCAGCTAGCACTCCTGGTGGCTATCCTGTACACTGCTGTGGGCTTGCTGAGGCTGGGCTTCCTCATTCGCTTCTTGAGCCACCCAGTCATTGCCGGTAAGCTGGGTTGTCGGTTTCTGGGGACAAGGCTCGTGCCGACCGCTGTGTATAGTAGTAATCGTGCAGCAGGCTAGCAGAGTTAAAAAGCATGCCTAGAGTGGACACATGCAACCATGGCACTGGGCTCAGGCTGGACAAGCGCCACTGGCACTTTGCCGGCTTGTGTGGTCTGCCAGTCAGCCGCTAACATGCATGCTACTCAGCGTAAGCTGCCAGATAACAGGACTCGTGATATAAACTGTCTGCGGCCACCAGGTTTGCCTGTGCTGTTGAATTGATGTTGCTTCTTTCTGAAATGCACTGCGCAAGTTTCTTGGCGTTAGAAGTGCACTGATACAGCAGTCGGCATGTCTGCAGCTGCCTCAGCAGCCCTGTATTACTGCATGCACTGTGCATCGCAGGCTTTACGTCAGGCGCTGCATTGGTCATTGCTGCTGGTCAGCTGAAGTATGTATTTGGAGTGAGCTACAAGAAGCAAGACACGCTTCAAGGGGAACTTGGCAACGTCATTGCACAGCTAGCAGCCGGCAACTTCAGATGGCAGGAATTCATCATGGTGAGCTAGCAGGACACCAACACTAGACAAACCTCAACTTCTTCAGTCACTCGTATGCCACCGTTCAGCTCAGACGTGTTGCTAGGGTTGCTGATCTACTTGAGAGGCTTGTGGCAGGGCCGTCTGCATTTCTCACCTACGTGCGCTGCTGCATGCTGTGGTGAGACGTGGCGGCATCTTTTGCATGCAGTTCAGACATTCCTCCAGTACTCATTATGTTGCCAGTCCAGGACAGTGTAATGCACAGGGCAATGGTCAAACCAACCTGCAGCTTCATGTGTACGACAACACAACCTGGCAATTCAGTTGACTGCAATGATCTGTGCCACGTACAGGGGACCTGCATGATCTTATTCTTGGTCTCTTTGAAGTTCATCCAGCGCAAGTGGCCCAAGACCTTGTTCCTGAAAGCCCTAGGCCCCTTCATTGCCTGCGTAGTCGGCATTGTTGTGGTCGTGGCTGCGGGCTTCTCCAATGGCAAGGGACCTATCAAGATTGTGAAGAACATTCCCAAAGGCTTGCCTCCTGTGTCGGTTCAGCAGTGGGCACCTATTGAAAACCTGGGGACTCTGCTGCCTTTGGCGTTCATTGTTATGGCAGTGGACATGCTGGAGTCCACAAGCATTGCACGGTGAGAGTCAGCAACTTGGGTAATTTTTGCAGTGCTTGCTGGCTGCTTGGTTCTGCTGCTTTCTGGGGTGTGTGGGAAAGAGTGTTGAGTGAAAGCTGGCCACTGCATTTTACGTTGCGTGATTCTGTCGCAAAACTAGCACTAGCTGGACTCGAGTCAGTCGTATGTCCTCTTCCGGAGGATACCTGCATGTGCTGAGCACTTGCTGCCCCGCTGCCTGCATTTTCCTGCAGTGCTCTTGCCCGTAAGAATGGCTACCAACTTGCCTACAACCAGGAGATTGTTGCACTTGGCATTGCCAACTTTGCTGGTGCGCTGTTCAGCAGCTACACCACCACAGGCAGCTTCAGCAGGAGCGCTATCAACAACAGCTGCGGGGCAAAGACACAGCTCAGCGGCTTTGTGACAAGCATCATCGTCATGTGTGTGCTGCTGTTCCTGGTGAGTTGGAGCAAGGCCTTAGCCTGAAGGTGCTGCGGGGCTCACAGGGGTCTGTGCATTTGGTATGGCAAGTCTCCACATTCACAGCCGGGCCTCTGTTGCTTTGTGGTCAGTGTTCACGCACGTCTGTGTTTCTGTGGTTGATCTCCGTCGCCAGCTACAGCTGCTGCAGCTTTGGAACAATCGGCAACTGTGCTACTGGTTCCGCTGTCGGGCGCAGTGTTCAAATCTGACATACGTGCTACTGCTGCTTCTGCTCCAGACTCCTGTGTTCCGGCTGATGCCCTACAACACCATGGGCGCAATCATCATCGTCGGCGTCAGCCAGCTCGTCGAGATCGGCGTCGGCATCGAGCTATTCAAGGTCCACCTGCGCGACTTCCTGGTATGGCTCGTCGCATTCCTTGTGACAGTCTTTGCCGGAGTGGAGATTGGCCTCATCAGCAGCATCGCCCTGAGCTTGGTCATCATCGTTGCAGAGAGCAGCTTCCCGCACACAGCCATCCTGGGCCGTATCTCGAAGACGAACGTGTACCGCAGCGTGCGCCGGTACAAAGACGCGCACACGGTGCCGGGGGTTGTGACGATTAGGCTGGATGCACCACTGCATTTCGGAAACGTGCTGCACTTTGAGCAGAGAATTCAGGAGGCTCTGGAGGATGGTGACGTTGATGCCAGAGATAGAGGAGGTAAGCAAGTATGCTAGCCTGGTACCCTACTGAATGCTACTGATTGCAAGTCAGCGATGGCGGCTATGTACAAAGCACCGTAAGTGCGCTTCGAAGTGTGCGCAGCAGGTTTTCAGCCTGTATGCAGTTGTATCAGCGATTGTTTTGCAGCCAGTGGCCTACTACTCATTCTTGATATGCTGAGCTTTGAAAATGTCACCGGTGCCACTCCAAGTGGGCCTTCAGCTGTTGTGATCAGTCCTTCTACAAATCAAGCCAAGCTGCTCCAACGCATCTTCCCTGCAGTTGACGGTGTGAAGTTCCTGGTGGTTGACCTGAGCCCAGTAGTCCGCAGCGACAGCAGCGGAGCTCATATGCTGTATGACCTGGCCAAGGACTGCAACGACAAGGGCATACAGCTGATCCTGTGCAACCCCAGCTGCAAGGTACGCAGCTTTTTGCAGCCGGCCTTGCATGCCTCTTGCCTACCATGTGCTGAGTGCAGCAGCACAGCCTGGTGTGCTTTGCAGTGTGTCTTTTTGTAGCACATGAGTTTGGTCTGCAAGTGCACTTGATGCTATGCCCAGTTGTTGCTGCAAATAAGCAAGCCAGTGGTGAGCCGTAGCTGTTTATGAGGCTTGAAACTGATGTCAGCTGACCCCAGCGTGTGTTGCCTGCAGTTGATTACCATGCTTGGCCGCATCAACATGCATGAAGTGCTAGCACACAAGTGGATATTTGTTCACACCCACGATGGCGTACAAGCGGCTGTGACAGCCATGCAGCAATTGGATGGAGGGGAAGGTGGCTACAGCTGCACCTCAGGCCCTGCTGGTGATGTTCAAAGCCGTCTGGGCTGCAAAGATGTTGTCCCTGAAGTACAGGATGAAAGGAGTGGCTTAGGGCACACAGCTGAGGGTATAGAAATGGCATCTAGCAGCATGGCATCCGGATCAAACCCTGACCTCAATGTAGTGGTCTCAGGCAGCAACCACAGCTCGCCAGCAGGCCATGCTTTATGATGGTTACCTGGCCTGGTAAATGCAATGTCAGATGATTCAGTTATGCAGCACGAAATCAGACTGCAGCGGTTCTGCAGATTGTGAATAGTGTAGAGGCCTTTGGGCTGTGTTTTCGTTTCTGGGTGTCCTAGGCAGTTGCTGTGTGATTGAGCTAGCCTCAAGTGTTAGATAGGTCTCGCCAGCCTGCAGTGTCCAGGCTCTCATTTTTGCATGGCTTGGACTGCAGCAATCGCATGTTTTGGTGGTTTCGCGCACCAGCATGGCTTAACCCGCAGGCTCCCTAAGATCTTCTTTCTTGCTTATGGTTGCTTATGGTGTTTACCTGCAGCGAATGTGGACTTGGATCTGTGATTTGCCTCAATGTTGTGGTGTTGGTAGATGGCCTGGCCCTGTTCTGTGCCTGCTGGTCATGGCTTGCAACTTGTCATGTGATTTATTCCATAAAGGCTGACCTGAGGCCTTGAGCTTGTGCTTCTTGCAGTCCTGGCACCAGTCACAAGTTGTGCTTCCAGGACTGTGAATCATCGTGGTTCAGGAGTGATGGATGCTGCAATGTCACTACACTTGTGCAACCGGGGCCTGGATGCACCCCCGCGGGCCGGTGCCCAGTGGGCTTAAGCTGGTGCAAATGGTTTGGTCGCAATACTACTAGCACAGGTTGTGATAATACCAACTTTGGTTGTGTTACTACTAAGTGCAGGTTGGGTGTGATCTATCTGGGGATGTTGATTGTGGTTCCGAGGCGTGTACATGATTGAAGGGTGGGCAGCCTGCCAAGGACAGTGGTACATGTTAGGGGGTGGATGCCTTAGGTCAATTATCAATGGCAGCTGCTCCAGCTGGCGTTGCTTTGGAGCTGCATAGGCAGTTGCAACATTGATCGGACTGCAACATTTGTCCGTGAGTTGCTGTTTATACCTTGATGCACTTTCTCAGAGGCCACCCACCTGGACAACTAGACTATCTATGCATGTGTTGCAGCGTAAGTTAACTTGTGAACAGTAGTGCATGCGCAGGCCGGCATGACATGCAGGTTCCGCAGGTTCTGCACTGAGTGGTGCTTTTGCCCCGTGATGCACTTTGCTGTTGTTGAATGCCCCTGCCATGACTGTGCATGAATGGCTGCTTCTGTGTTCGTTCTATTCTGAGTCTTTTGGCACAGACTGACCTGATTGTGCTTGCTTGGAGGTGGACGTTATGCTACACTGCTGGGTGCATGCACTATGCTTTCCTCTACATAATGAACTTTTGTCCTTCCTTTTCATAGCATCACAAAGAACTGGTTTCATGCTGTGGTAGACGCTGTCGGCTAGTGAGCGAACATTTGTGCGAGGTGTTGAGTTATCTCACAATAGTTTCTTATGAGTCAATGCTCCGTGCCTCTCCTCCGCTTCAGGCTTTTTTGCTAGTGACCGCATTTGATGCTTTGCAGTGGACCTGGTGCCATTACAAGGTAAAAATCTTGCGGGCTGCTGGTCTTGACAGACACGCATGCAGAGGATCTCGCCCGTGCTCGTTGGCGCACAAGAGACGCTGAACGCAAAATCAGGGGCCCGGCCCCGGGGGGCTGGGGGGAGGGATAGGGAGCCTTGTGTATGGCTACGTAGACTACTGCAAGTAACGGACTCCCCACTATCCCTGGGGAAAGATTGACTGGTGTATCCGTTTTGTAAGCACTAACGCGGCGGTGATAGATGCGAAGGTCTGCAGGTCGATCTGTTACGCTCTAGATCTCACTAGGCCGAATTGACCATCGCCGGAGAATCATGGACTCCTTGCCCGCTTAGCACAACTTCTCCGGGGAAGCGCCCGAAAGTCAAACTCTGACGGGGGAAGCGCGGGGGACCTCGGCAGGAAAGCGTTCACTCATCCCCGGTGCAACCTGGCGATAGACGCGCCACACGGCCATGAAAGGCTCAAGAATCTGCTGCAGGTCTGTACATATGACACAAACGCAGCACAGTTGTCTTCGCATGGGAGCTTTCCCCGGTGACCACACCCTCATGTGAGACAGGACGCACACTGTGACAGGCTCAGGCCACCAGCAGCTTCTAGCAGCACTTGCCGGGCTTGAACACAACTTGGCATGGCTTCTGGCTTCACCACGCGTCATGGGCTAGACCCACCCTGACAGGCTTCATGGGCCTGACCCACCCTGGAAGTCAGGTTTGAATCCGCTAGTAACAGCTGACGCGACAGTCATCGGAAGCTCAATAGGCAGTGCTGCATCTTCACCACTATTTGAATCACAACACGAGCATGTCTTCCATAGTCACTCCGTTCAAGTAGCTGCGCTCCTCGTCCATTCCGGCCCGCCAAAACTGTTGTACTCGAAGCCCCGGCGCTCCAAAGTGGTTTCTTTCAGAGTGTGAAGGTTACGGAATCACAAATCAACATAACTGGCACCGCATTACAAAGGTACGCCCAGCCTATCCAGATCACAGCATGCCCTCTGGCTGGTTGTCGTGGTACAAAGCGTGTGTCTGTCGGCTGTATTCGCTTGCACTCAAACTCATATAACTTGGTCGAAGTCCTTCAGACAAACGTGCGCCGCCCCTATGTCGTGCTTCCGATAGCGCTGCCGGCATCTACTTCAAGTTGACTGGTGTGTGCTGCTCTGCAGAGCTCAGCCGCCATCCGACTTTTCAATCGCCAACCTTGGCTCGCGCTGAACGCTAATCCCTCCTCGGCATCTGCACATCAGGGTGTTTGCCTCGATGACCGTGGATGTTCAGCTTCTGCCCAACAAAGAGGCCAACAGCAAAAACAGCATCAGCAGCCGTGTCTACCTCGCCATGGGCCTTGCTGTTACCTTGTTTCTCCTTGCCCTCACCTTTGCATACAGCCCTCAGAACGCTGTTGCAGCAAGTGGGCGTGTCCTGCACAGGCGCATGCAGGCAGGATGGCCTGAAGCTACTGCAGTAGGCAGTACTGCTGTGCAGGAACATCCAGCACTACCACAGGCAGCTTCCGATGTTGCAGGTAGCAACTACTGCAGGCCAGCTAGATATGCAGCCGCAGTCAGCTCTATCTGCTTGCGGTACACAACAATAATCAGCGCAGCAGTGGATCATGGGAGCCAGCTTCCATGCTCAGAAACACACGGGTGCAGGAAATGAAGCCGTTACCTGGCAGACGATAAAGCACCGTTTGTCCAGTACTCTCCCGCCCGCACCTGAGTCCCAGACCCAAGGCATGTCAGCACACTTCCGCTGTGTTACGTGTTCCTGCAGGTTCCACTAAGTCGCCCGGTGTGAAAGCTGCCCTTCGCAACATGCTTCAGGACGATGAGTCAGAACCTGAAGATTCACAGGTCACCCCGACTGCACGCAAGGGATGGGTGTACGAGGTGAGGGCAGTGCAGCAAGCTTGCTGCAGGCCTAGCTGAGGGGCCAGAACTCTGACACATACCCAGCCAATCCAGGGCATCAAGGTCTTTAAGCAGTGTGCGATAATTGCCAATGACCAGATACACCCTGGAGCTGCAGCCTGGATAGTGTGCATGATGCTTCCAGGGAGGGTGATGCACACCAGATAGTCCTACACTCGCCTATCAGGTTGTTTGCAGCTTACCTGTTTACACATTCCCGCTGGCAGCTTCTTCGGAATATCTGAGATATTATTGGTCACATGGCACGCAGCACAACCGCAACCGAGTGTTAACACTGTGCAATCACATCCTATGTGGAGCTGTGGCGTACATGTGTCAGTGCCACATGCATGGCTTGCATGTGTGTCCTTTCTGCAGTATCACTACGCAAGGCAGAGTGACCCAGACCAACTTGCTGCCTTCAGGATAGATGGCGATAGAGGAGAGAATGAGTGTGCCAAACAATGTGCACAGAGGATCGGCTGTGTGGCCTAGTTGTTTGGGTTTGTAAGTTGTTATGGCGGTAACACCTGCAACTGCCGCCACTTCACCAAAGTGGCAAGCACTGCCACATATACAGTCAACTTCATTTCAGGGTACCGAAAGGTGAGGGATAAACATGCGCCTTAGCACTACAGGAGCAGCAGCACACTCCCACATGGTAATCATTGAGGTACATGTGAATCATCACATGTAGCCAACACTGCAAATGTGCAAGGAAGTGCAGTCAGCAATGTGATCCTTGGGGTTCCATGCACACTGCAACTGCCACTGGCGGATCATGCATACTTAGCCAGCTTGGTCGCTTTGCAGTTTTGTGCATGTGTGCATTTGCGCTGGCACAGAACAGCATGCCTGGGTCTGTGTACCCTCTGCAGCATAACAATGGCAATATTCTGTCACCCTTTGTTGTCTTGGTAGACTCATGCTTCACACACTGTCTCGCTCCTGTTGGTGCTTGTTCCTGCAGAAAGTCATCCCAGCTGACTTCAAGCCCAGCAAAGGTGAGTTATGCCTTAGCACTGGCTTTGTTTGGTTTATGAGATGGAAGCCTGGCTGTGCTCGATTTTTTGAACGTTGCAGTGATGTCTGCATGTTGCAGGTACTCCTGGTTTCAAAGATGCCTGCAGTGACAACATGCAGTGCACGTTGTAGATGCTCTTGGTTTCACGCCTACTGGTTGCAAAAACCGTGTATGCCTGGCCAATTCAGTGATGACGGTTGAGGCTCTAGATGCTTGTTTGTGCAGATTTAATTCACCGTGAGCAGGCTGCTTGTCACCGTGCAGAATCAGTCCCATTATGCTTGTCATTGTGACACTGGCTTGTTGCAGGCATCACCGTGGACAACACCACTGGCCTACCCAAGATCTACAATGATGTAATAAACAGCGATGCGCCGGGCATGTGTAACCTGGCAGTCACATGCGGGGCGAGTGACGCAACTCCTGCAGCAACCGGGAGTGGCACTGGAGGGAACACAACTGCACCACTCGGCCCTGCCTGTGAAAGCATACCGACCAACACATCAGCTATACCACCACCCGACAACTGCAGCTACTCCAGCGGCAGTTTCCTTGCTCCTGCGGCATCTGGCACTGGTAAGGGGGCGAACGTGAAACGTTTATGAATTGTAGTAATTACGTCATACTGAAGTCAATTCCTACCAGGCCTACTAGTAGTGTAGCCCTGTGCATTAGCGACCAGAACAGGGCATGGTCACCGGCCGAAGAGCCAGCCAGACCACCAGCGTGATAGCGTCCAGTGCTTGCTCGTTTGTTTATGTACGGTTGAACAAAGCATACATAGCAGACATGCCTCACCTTGCTCTAGCAGCTGATGGTGCCACTGGGGTGTCTGCCACTTGACTGCCGCTACACAACCATTTGCTGTTTGATAAACACACAGTGTGGTGTATGCTGCTGCACCCGTAGGTTTGAGTGGTGTCGACAGCTCTGAAGCGAAGACCGTCCAACAGTGCTGCAAGGCATGCCTGGCATCTCTCAAGAACTGCACTGCTTTCACCTACAGCCCAGCAGCCGCTGATGATGACTTCCAAGTGGGCTCTTGTGAAATGTTTACCGGGTTGTCTCAGCTCTACACGACTGCTGCTGGAAGCGGTATTGTTAGTGGTCAGACACTGAAGGCTGGCTCACTGAGGAGGCTGGATAGCGTATGATTGAGGAGGCTGGATAGCGTATGAACTTGCGCTACAGGAATGCGAGGAGTTAACGATGATGACACGAACGAGTGAAAGAAGAATGTGATGCCAGTGCTACTGGTAGGCTGCCAGCTCAACATGTGGCAGGGAGGCCAAGACCTGTGATTGATTGCAATGATAACTGCAATGATAACTGCACTCAAGCAAGTGTTTCTTCCCAAGACATCATAGCGTTGTTTTGTTCATTGTGGCTTTGAGGTCAGAGCCTTGTTTCTAGGCTGAAGTTATTGCCAATGACTCCTGAGTCAGGTAGCTCCTGAGTCAGGTAGCTAGCAGCAGAATGTAGTGTTGGCATCTACTGATATGAGTCGGACCCAGGGTTGTACATGGTTTGTTGCCTGTAGGTCTTAGTCCAGCAGCCCTGCATTGTCCACCGACTAGTGTGTAGCTATCCAAATTGCACTTTGCTTTCCATTGTCAAATCTTCCATGCTGTTGGTACACCTGGCAGCTTCCCCACTCATCATCCCACCTCCGAGGCTGACTAAAGCCTCCCATATGCACATATCATGTTGATTTTGGTTGGCCAACCTCCTCAAGCTGTAGCCGAGATTTTTCAAATGCCCAGTTGTTGCAACAGCGCTCTATGCGAGAGACAACAGAGCTCTGTGAGGGTGGCAAAATTTTGTGTAGTAGACAGATGACACCGGTGCGGTACCACTAAATGTCTTGACCTGCAACCTGACGGTCATCTTGTTTCTTGTTTTTAGTGGGCAGGTTGCATAAATGCACATTTGCTGCGGCCCTAAGCAGTGCATGTCAGAAATCTTTCCTGGCCGTATAATGGACCAGTCCCAGCCAGGCAGCTCAGGACTACACCGTCGCCAGCCATAGTGTGTCCTTGGTGTGTGACATTGGTGCATTAATGCTTCTCGACAGAATTTCAACAGATAGATGTGTATGTATCAATGAATCATGGCAAGACACTTGAATGCTGGCTGCGTTACACAGCCAGCATGAAGATGCCCGAGTTCATCGTTTGATCCGCACATTGCTGCTGTTTCAATCTGGTACAGGAGCGCTTGCCAAGAATCTAACTGTCCATTCAATAAAGTTCATCGTTTGATCCGCACATTGCTGCTGTTTCAATCCGGTACAGGAGCGCTTGCCAAGAATCTAACTGTCCATTCAATGAAGTTCATCGTTTGATCCGCACATTGCTGCTGGTTCAATCCGGTACAGGAGCGCTTGCCAAGAATCTAGAGCGAATCTTTCAAGCTAGACTCTTGTAAGTTAACTGTCCATTCAGTGAAAGCAGTTGGGGCTTCTGGAACTCGGGAGTGACCTTTGAAGTTTCAGTGGCCCACCGTGCAGGCTCTATGGCAAACAGTGACACATGTGTACATTACAGTGTGCTTGAGGCACAACACTACTAGTGTTTGAAGTGCTTTGTTTTGTCAAGTGACTAGCACGACCAGGAGCACATCTGGAGCTATGAATGCTAGGTACCATGGTCTGGCAGTCAGGCACTGCGGGGCTAGGCCAAATCTAAATTAAATTGCCTAGTAAATGAACAAGGGTGATCAGCAGTATTGCAGGCTGTTGGCTTGATATGTACAGTGACCACACTGTGATAAACGAGTCGTTCATCACAATGCAAGTGACCTCAGTCACTTTCACAATGCCAGTCCTGCACTGCATTGCGGTCCAGTCTGAACTGCCTTTCTGCCAACTTGAGACAGTGATCAGGCCTGACACACTTGAAAGGCCTTCAATCAACTCTGCCCAACCTTGTGTTGCAGCCACACGTTACCATTTGCCACCGTGGAGTCACAGTCAATCAACAAATACACTGCAGAAGCACAATACACTTCAGAAGCAGGAAGTAACACCAAGGCACCAGGCCTCTAGGCTGTGACTGCACTTGGGCGGAGAACCGAGTTCTTCATAAACTTCCCCGTATGGTTATGCATAACACGGGCAACCTCGCTAGCAATGCAGCAATACTTCGTTCGAGGGAGGAGGGAGGTTGGCACAAAGAGCTGACAGGACCAACATCGGCTGCCAGCATGTACCGTACCGCTTTCTGGTCAACACGTAGACCACAATTGTTCCCTACCAACATGCATATGTTGCTAGTGCCTGCCTCGGTGGATTCACTGTGCAGAGCCCACCGCATGCGGTCACCATGTCACAAACATTGTTAAGTCAGCACTGGTCAACAGTGACCACAAAACTGCTGACCATCTACTAGTAGGTTGCAACATAGTCCACTACTGAAAGTGCGAGAGCAAAGGATTTCAGAAATTCCGTTATGAAATGGGCTGTTGCATTTACAAACCAGGTCGCCAAATTATGCGAAATGCTTATAGGACAAGACTGATGATGTGCGACACAACTGTGCAATACACATGCTAACATTTCCATGGAGACTGGGTAAAATCCAGCCTTTGAACAAGTGACTGACGACACCCAGGACATTATGAAGAATCTCATTGGTGAACACTTTTGCCTACACACATTTGACATACCATTCACTGGAACAACTAAAGTATCAGTGGCATACATACACATCTGCGACCCTATGCGCAGGTTATCATCAAACACCCAAGAACTTATAGAAAGATCATCAACAGAAGACCCATGCCCCATGTCACACAACCCGGTAAGCAAGCCAATCACCCATTCCAGCCCATTTGGATTGCAACTGAAGCAGTTTTGTAAAACACCCAGAATTCACAGGAAATGACAGCATAATATGCTGAGCACCATTTGGACCTATTCACACCGAAGCTGGCAGAACTATTTACAAAGACGATCACACAATGACTGTCCACAATCCCCTGGAGGAATCAAGTACACCGGCTGCACACCACCTGGCCAGACTTAACAAAGGCCCAATCAGCAGCATGGAACTGCTGTGTTCAGACGACAGACATGTTGTTGCAGCAAAATGTATGCTGTTTCAACTATTGCCATACCTGCTTGTGTGTATGCCGGGCTTGTGGTAGGCGCTACTGGCCCTGGCCACAGGCTATTCAACGACTGTACAAGAATGTGCAACAGCAGCATCACAGCCCCGGACTTGCACACTTTGCATTGCTAATTAGCATTCATTTGTCACCCTGCTGAAGGTATTTACGAACACCTTTGCCATTCAAAGTACACAAACACCCACTATCTGGAAACCAAATACAATCGCGCTGCTGCATAAGCAAGCCTCTTGAAGGTGCAAGAAGAACGCCCCTCAGTCTTGGGTTCACACCCCTTACTTGACATCCTTGACATTTACTTCTGTGTTAGACAGGTTGAACCCTTCCCTTAGGCCTCCCTCACCGCCCTCCGCGGCATCTATGGCCCGCACTGCTGCTTGCACGCCATCATGTGTGTGCACGAAGATCCATCTGTTGTCTAGGAATTCGTCTGTGTTGATGCGGTTCAACATGGTCACCAGCTGTAGGCATGGACAGCAACAAGATGCAAGGTGGAATGTCAGTCACAACACCTTCAATAGAATGGGCGAAGCAACCAGAGGCACGCTTGTCCGCAGGGCGGCGCTAAACAGGAAAGGCTGTGACGATCGCCATTGACAACTTCGTCAGCAGTTCAAAGCAGGAAGCAAACATTCCCAGAAGGCCTCCCTTCCAATCTGAGACTTACTCGAGTGGCTGTGTGAGTCAATCACACTCATGCTGTGTGCATGGCTGTGTAAGTCACACTTGTGTTGTGTGCATGGCTGTGTGAGTGACACACGTGCTGTGTGCACGGCTGTATGCGTCACAGTTGTGTTGGTGTGCATGGCTGTTTGAGTCACACTTGTGTTGTGTGCATGGCTGTGTGAGTCACACTTGTATTGTGTGCATGGCTGTGTGTCACACTTGTGCCTACCTTGCCAGTTGGGTTGCACAGCACCATCTGGATGCCTTTCTCTTGGCAGTCCTTGGCTAAGTCCTTGATGAAGTGAGCTCCACTGCTGTCACTGCGGACTACTGGGCTCAGGTCAAGCACCAGGAACTTCACACCGTCAACTGTAACAACAAAGTGCGCCAGCAGCAGGCTTTAGGGGATGTGCGTGGTGATAAAGCACAATCTCAATGCAATACAAGGAGCACAGTTCCGTGGACATGCATCTGGGTGGTAACTAAAGACGTACGAGCACTGCCACCACTGACGGGCAACTGCATCTGTTGCCGATGCAAGCGAATGCGTTCATACACTGATGGTGTCACAAACAGTGATGTTTGAGTAGGGGTGTTGACTCTAGGTCTAGCCGAACTGCACATTAGTAGGCTGGTACCGAACTGAAAACCCCAAGACCCTAAAACCGCAGTCACTTACGTCCTGCCTGCTTGGCCTCCTTTTTTCCGTCCTCAAGGTAGTCGATAACCTTGTTCTCGAAGTGCACTGTGTTTCCGAAGTGCAGCGGAGCATCCAGGCGGACCACCACCACGCCGGGCACAGTGTGTGCCTCCTTGTACCGACGCACGCTGCGGTACACGTTGGTCTTGGAGATGCGGCCCAAGATGGCTGTGTGCGGGAAGCTGCTCTCAGCCACAATGATGACCAGACTCAGGGCGATGCTGCTGACGAGGCCGATTTCTACGCCGGCAAAAGTTGTAACGGCGAACGCGGTCAGCCACACCAGGAAGTCGCGCAGGTGGACCTTGAATAGCTCGATGCCGACGCCGATCTCAACGAGCTGGCTGACACCGACGATGATGATTGCGCCCATGGTGTTGTAGGGCATCAGCCGAAACACAGGAGTCTGCAGGAGCGGCAGGAGCATGTCAAAAAATGTGCAGATTCAAAATTGTACTCCGGAAACTGCAGTTGATTCACCGAGTGGCGGACACCTGCTAGCACATTGCTAGCAAACAATTGCTGGCAAGCAACTGCTGGCAAACAATTGCTGGCAAACAATTGCTAGCAAACAAGCCAACTGACCGAGGAAACATGTACATTGAGCCCTAAACCACCATCCACTCACCAGGAACAGCAGCACACACATGACGATGATGCTTGTCACAAAGCCGCTGAGCTGTGTCTTTGCCCCGCAGCTGTTGTTGATAGCGCTCCTGCTGAAGCTGCCTGTGGTGGTGTAGCCGCTGAACAGCGCACCAGCAAAGTTGGCAATGCCAAGAGCAACAATCTCCTGGTTGTAGGCAAGCTGGTAACCGTTCTTACGGGCAAGAGCACTGCAGGAAATTGCAGGCAGGGGCAGACAACAGGCTTCAAACACTCTGCACACATGGCTCTATTCGTCAGAATGCAATACACTACCATGCATGTCAAAACCTATCAAGAATTGACATCATCTGCAAACAAAATTCCGAATCTGGCAGAGCCACTGTATCGGCCTCCAAGTCACGCAGGTTATTGCGCCTCACCGTGCAATGCTTGTTGACTCCAGCATGTCCACTGCCATAACAATGAACGCCAAGGGCAGGACAGTCCCCACATTGTTCACAGGCACCCAGTCCTTGATGGTGACAGGTGGCAGCCCTTGTGGAATCTTCTTGACAATCTTGATCGGCCCCTTGCCATTTGAATAGCCAGTTGCGACGACCACAATGATGCCGACCACGCAGGCAATGAATGGACCAAGGGCTTTCAGGAACAAAGTCTTGGGCCACTTGCGCTGGATGAACTTCAGAGATACAAGGAAGATGACCATCATCATGCCCTGCAAGCAAGCAAAAATAGGATACCAATCATGTCAACAGTCGGGGCTTAGCGCTTGAGAGCATGTGTACATGCGACCTTTGCAGCAAGCCAAGGCAACGTGAGCACTCAGCAATCACAGTGAAGAGTTGATCACGCTTTCCTGGCAGCTGCAAGTGACTTGGCTACACACAGCCATGTTCTATAGTTCCATAGAATGACATTGTCTCTGTATATATCACACCCACCAATGACAGCATCACACAGCACTCAGAGCAGACAGCTTACCATAACAAGCTCCTGTCAGACAAAGTTGCCAGCATCAAGCAGTGAGGGTTTGTTGCTGGTGTGCAAGCATATAAAACAAGGTTGAGCTAAACTCACAACAGTGTATATGACATGTTCCTGTGTGTCTCAATTCCCCATTAAAAGTCTCACACACGACAGCCGATCAACTTACCATAACAAACTCCTGCCAGACAAAGTTGCCAGCATGTAGCAGTGAGAAGATGTTGCTGAGTTCACCCTGTAGCGTATCCTGCTTCTTGTAGCTGATGCCTAGGAGGTACTTCACTTGGCCAGCAGCAATAACCAGAGCAGCACCTGATGTAAAACCTGCAGCAGCAAACGCATCGTGCACAGGTGCTCAGCACACAAGTGTCTTTGAACTAGCTATATCTGACAGGTACTCAGGAGCGGAAGCTGTAGTGCCAGGTCAGCGGGCCCTGTACGCGTCTGTTAGCAACAGCAGTATGCATATCACCACAAGCAAAGATAGCTGCAGGGACAGTCAAGCATCGCCTCAAGTCCATGAGCAACATAAGGGCCTGGTAGCTGGCTGACACTGTACTGAAACGGCTTAGACCATTGACGAACAATGTGCCGTTTTGATGTCAACAGCGCTGGTAGGCTCGAGTGCAGCAACCAAGAGTGCTGGCAAGTCCAGGCTTTCCTGCTCGTGGCTAGTTTAGACAGCACAAATGCAGCAGATAGCAGCCAGGCTATTCAGAGGGATCTATGCCTGTATTGTGCAGTTCACCTGTAATCACTGGGTGGCTCAGGAAGCGGATCAGGAAGCCCAGCCTCAGCACTCCAACAGCAGTGTACAGGATCGCAACCACAAACGCCAGCTGAATCACCGTCTTCTGGTATTCATGTAGTATAGCGACCTGTTCAGGCTTGGGGTCGTTGTAATCTGTTATCTGGTCAAAGCCAGGGATAAGGCCGTCTAAACCGCTGAAGATAAGCCCTGAGGTAACAGCAACCGGGCCGACGCCCAGTTGCCTGCTGGAGCCAAATAGGGAGTAGATAAGGACGGGGGTGAAGGCACCGTAGAGGCCCATCACTGCTGGGACGCCCGCAATGTTGGCGTATGACATGCCCTGGGGCACAACTGTGAAGCCCACGGCGATACCAGCCAACAGGTCAAACTGCAGCAGACGCAGCAGTGAGCACAGGCGGTCATGCATCAGCACCCAACAGTCTGTGGGCAAGTCTATCACCACAGGGATGGACCAGCAAGATAGGGTTTCGGTTGCTGGGATATGCTGCATGTGGAAGCTGGTTGAGCGGCAACTATTGAAGCAATGAGGCGGAACAAGCTGTGCATGCAACAGCCTTGGAACAGGCGATTGAGCACCAAATTTGGTTTAGACACAGACTGACACAAGCTCACAGACGTGCATTTGAGCCATGCCTGCAGGCTTGCAGCAATGAGACAATTTTGCGATACGCAATGCATGCAGTTTGCTGTCTAGCTAGCTGAGGGTCGAGCCATCCTGCTCACCAGCAACCACTGCTTGATGTTGTAGCCCCTAAGCCAGTTGATGCATGGCAGCACTTTGCCGGCATAGTCGAGCGCGGTCTTAGGTCCATGGTTGTGGTGCCTGAACCATAGACAAGAAGGCATTCTGTTGGCAGGCGGCCATTCGGCGATGCAGCAGTCTGCTCAACCAGTACCGTAGTTCCCAAACCAATGGACTTTTCACAATGTACAGGCTTAAGACAAACCTCTACGTGTGAGTGATGCAAAAGAAAGCAAAAGGAGGCCAAGTTACTTGGCAAGTAGGGCTGTCGGGGTCAATTGTTGCCAAGCGTTCCAAAGCTGTACATTTCACGTGACCCTTTCAAGAGGCGCGCATACGCTACCACCATGTGCATGTTTCTACAAGCAAGAAACTGGCGGCGAAGCAAATGGGTGCAAATGCAAAGGAACGCTGACCCTGCTTGTGTGGAAGACGGGCAGGGACGGCTTCTCTATCACAGCTTGCGCATTCACCTGCTGTTGCGGCCAAACCATGACTTAACCTCCTGAAGCTCTTCAACAGCTGACCAGCGGGCATTCTCCTCGGGATCAGGCAAAGGGTATGCCAGCGGGTCAGCCACCACAGATAGTGTCTTTCTCACACCACCAACAGGCCTGTCTTCAAACTTGCCGAACGTGTGCTCCATTGCAACCAGCTGCCCAGATTGGCGTCCACGGAACGCCCTGCTGTTTGTGGCGTCTTCTTGCCCTGATGCTCAACAATCCTGTTGCTAGTAAGGTAAAGCTTGCAGATGCAGGAAAGGGCAATGGTGGACAGTGACGGCTCTGCTGCCCCATGATCTTATAGGGAACGGCCCTGTTACGTTCCGCGTTCCCCTTGAGCCCCAAAACCTAGAGACGGTTCAGACCATCTGCGCCTGCTGATCCCCAGTAGGCTGTAAGGATCATACACTGAACAGCATTTCCGAAGCCTCTTAGGCCTTCACAAGCTCGAAAGGTGTGTTGGCGCACTGTGGGGAATCCCCACTGGGGATTCAAACTGTGGCCATACGAATAAACCGCTTTACTGATCGATCAATTCCCTGTATCTTACTGACTCACCAAGCATCTCCAAGTGTACAGCGCTGGCCAACGCTGACAGAGTGAATCCGGCGAGTATTTGGTGTGCCACCTCTCTACAACGGTGCAAGTCTGTCAGGCACCGAGGCCATTGTTTCTAGAGGCTGCAAGGCCTTGATTGCTGTAACGGCATCTTTCGGAGGACCCCTGACAAAGGTGCGGCATATCAAGGTACTGTTGTACTGCCCCAAGGTGCAGCCACTTTACACGACCCACTGCATAACACGACTCTCACGCCACCAATAGAGCTATAACATTGTTGCTAGCAACAGCAGATGCTATCAACAGCAGATGCGAGCACAGTTCCCAATTGGACCCAGCTGGCCCCTTTGTCCAGCTCAGTCTGAAGTCCGGTCTGGTTTGTTACGATCTATCTCCCAGACCCGGCACTGTAGCGCGGGGTACACACTGGTAGGCATGTCATGACGGCAGGGAAGGCAGTTGCTATGGCACGGTTCACTGGCCCGATTACAAATCCCAGAGCGCCCTGTTCATGCCTCTGTAGCACTGTCACAGGCTGATAGCTCGCGTCCCAAGGGGCCCCTACAGACGGCAGACAGCCCCATGTCAGCAACTTGCCAACTAAGAGATAAATCACATTACACAAGACTCGCCCCAGCAAGCAGCTTTTGTTTGCAGCATGCACTGAACAGGGGGGTTGCTTTGCAAGCTGAGGGGCTCTGACCAGTATCGCCTTGCCTGCTGGTGCCTCACCTTCTGCCTGTCCTATCACCAGTGCCATCTAGCCCCTTATAAGCTGCAGCTCCCGCAGCAGCCACAGCAGTGGCACTACCAGTACCAACCACCCGACCACCAGCACCTAGGGTCCAACATGGTGACCCTGGGCTGCCTGGCCGCGGCTGGCTCCCGTGCTGCTGTTCCTGCGGTACTAGCAGCCCCCTCAGACCCTTAGCACTAGGCCCACTTCTCAGTTTATTGCTAGACACAGGGACACTGCTAGTCAGAGTCCCAGGCCCCGTAACCGCTGAGCCGCTGCTGGCACTGCTGCCAGGTATGTGCATGCCAGCAGCAGCACTGTCCAGCGCATCTCCAGCACCAGCAGCAGCTGTAGCATTCAGGGCGCCTATAGGGAACGACCTTGCTGCTGCTGCAAGTTCACTGACAACAGGAGCTTGTGCGCCTGGGATGACTTGCCTGAGCCTTGCCACATCTACAGCAGTAACTTGCTGCGTTACCGGCTGCTGCTGCATCAACTCACCATATGCCTGCTGCTGCCACTGCTGCTGCTGCCATTGGCTGCTAGTCATCCGTGCATTATTGCTGCTAGTCTGTCGCGCCGCCATCAGTGCTGCATTAGGCACTAGACCTGAGCTACTGCTTGTCACACTGCCTGTCAGAACCAAGCTACTGCTGCCACTAATACTGCTGCTGCTGCCGCCAACATGTGCAACAGCAGAACTTCCAGCCGCTGCAGATCCAGCTAGCACAGGTCCCGTACTGCTCCTGTTGAAAGACCTACTCGGACTGAGCCCTGCTGCACTGCCCTGCACTTGGCGTTTTGGACTGCTATTGTAATTGCCAGCGGTGCCAGTGCTTCCACGCTCTGCTGCTGCAGCTGCTCCAATGTTGAGCTGCTGCTTCATGTCCGCCATCATTTGTGCCAGGCTGGACTTGGTTTCCTGAGCCAAGGTACACATGCACACACATTACCTCACTGAGTTCGTATGTTTTCAATGTCACCGCTGAACTGGGTGAGGTTTAGCAGATGTAGCTGTGCATAAGGGTTCATGTCGTTCTGTGAGTTTCAGAGCAACCCTCGGTGGTGGCCCCTAGCATTGCATTCAGCAGTTTCCTGATTTGCCATGGCATCTGATGCTTGCATTGGCTTCATCAACGTGTCTCCCGCATGACACCTATGCATCCAAGCTGCCACACCATCTGTAGTACAAACAAGGCAGCCAGGCCCACCTGTACTGCTGATCTGCGCTGCTGCAGAAACTCCCTCCTATCTGTTGCCATCTGTGTCAGCGGTGCCCTGACTCTCCTACCAAACCTTCTCAGGGCTTCTGCACTCAGCAACAACACCTTACAGGGCCTGACTGCTACTGCTGTAGCTTGGTGCGTTAGGCTAGCTGCAGCAGCAGCTGCTGCTTGACGCGCTTTGCAGCTTTTGGCTGCTGCTATCGCTTGCAAGGGGTCCTGCAGGGAGAGTGCACCACAGGCAGATAGGATTGAAGCTGTATGGGCAAAAGCATTGAACTGACCACCACCCGGGTGCTGCAGCACCTGATTGCGATATCGTCAGTACGAGCTTTGCATGACAGCCGATTCAATGGCGGTTCTGCTGCAATGTACGACTTGTCAGTCATACTGGGATGGCCACATGCCTACATGTCCCCTGGCTACATCGCTCCACAGCAACACTGGTTGATGCAGGCAGGTGACAAATCACACTACTCCAGCAGAGCAGGTGTCCCACAGATGCAGACACGCCTGTCATCACGCACAAGCATGCCTTGCCATTTGGCAAATCCTTCAAGATTTCTGCTGTTGCTGGCAGCGCTGCTGCTGCTGCTGGCAGCACTGCTTGCAGAACACTTACTTGTTCAGGGTCATACCCCAACACATTCTCTCCAAGCATGCTCCCGGACCCCAAAACAGCTAGCGGTGCTGAACTCTGCTGCACCCGACCGAGTGACAAAGCGCTAAGGCCCAACCCAGCAGGCGGTAGGATCGACTGCGTTCCTGCTGCAGCAGCACTGGCACTTCCTGCAGTACTAGTTGAACCGGAGCTGATGCCTGTAGGGTTGCTCTGCTGTCTGAACAAGCCTCTGCCGCCGCTGCCACTGGCGCTGCTGGTGCTGCCGCCGCCGCTGCTGGCAAACCGGCTGCGGAGCATCATGTCTTCAGCAGTAGCTCTGCGTGAGTTTGTTGGTGAGGATTTGGGGCTATTACCTGATCCTGAGGTGCTGCTGTGGCTGAATGCGTCTGCTGCCAAGGCACCAGGCGGGGTGTCTAGCAGTTTGACTTCCCCTTCCTGCAGCAGCAACAAGAGCATGGCCAGGAGCTACATCAATATGGTTTGTTGGTTGTGTGGGTGTGCCGCAGCTTGGTCGTGATCATGAGGTGCTGTCGTTGCTGAGCATGTTTGCTTCTGACGGCCCAGGACTGGTGTCCAACAGCTTGAGCTCTCCTTCTGGCAAGCCGCAAGAAGACACAAGACACCCCTGATCAGTCACAGTTCTGGTGACAAACAAGACATCAGATTTCTCACTGGGAGCAGTGTAAGGCTGGTGCAAGTCAGCCTGTCTCATCAGGGAGGGCTGTTTTAAGATGTTTCTAGAAACCTGCTTCAGCACTACACCACCCCAACTTTCCCACCTGTAGCTGCCTTGCCAAGTTGAGTCAACCCAGGCGGGTCTGCTGAGCGCTGTTAGGCTGCCACCACATACACCACAGACGGCAATTATGGCCCCAGTACCATTCACAAGCTGCAACAATTACCTGTACGATGATCAGGCCCTCAGCCCTGTCTCCAGCAATGGTTAACAGCTGCCCTGGGCCAAGCTGTACTGGTCTGACAAACACTGCAAGGCTGGTGAGCAGCTCCCTGCTGAGGTCTTTGAACGGAGGAAGACTGGACAGAAAACCTAGCAGGTCTTCCAAAGCTGCCACCTGCGTCAAGCAGTATGTGGAAGCGACTGAGCCATGCAACACGTCAGATCCGCTGGTAAGAGCTGCCATGTCATGTATGGGGGTCGCCACCCAAAGAGCTCTCTGGCCTGATGATGATGACAAGCTGTGACGCTGACAACGTGCCAAGACATCTCGAGTATGTACTTATCTGCTTGAGCAGAATAAGAGGCACACTTGCATATGCGTGCATCAATGCTGCACCTCGGGCTCAAAACCCAAACGTAACAATACATCATACCACTGTTACAAATGTCGAACACAGTCACCAGCAAGTGTCCTAACAGCAAACCATATGTACCTGAAGTGACCTGACACTCTGATCATAGGTGCTTCTGCTGATTCGGATAAGCATAGCCCCGCTGCTTGCACCAGCTGCTGTAGCCTGCTGCTGCTTGTCCCCTGTTGCTTCTGTACCAGTCTGCTGCTGCCCGACTGCATCTGCACCGCCTTCAGGAGACACCACTGAGTCTTCCCCACTCGCCACCACTACTGTAGCTGTCCTTGTGGCGTTCCGACTCAGCAACGCCAACTCCCCAAAGCTTTCCCCTGGTCCCAAAACCCTAATAACAGGCCCATAGAGCTCTTCCAAAACCTCAGGGCTTTGGGGCTCGAATCCTGGATCTGTAACTGCTGTACCATCCATCCGTACTGCAAGCCCCAGCCCCTCCATGCTGCGGCCCACGTTCGAAGGAGAGCCTTCGCCATCTCTCTCATACATGCCATAGTCTCCGTTAATGCTGTTCCGCAAGCTGGCTGCCTCGCTGGCATCTATGCTGCTGCGCCAGTCGTCTGTTGACATGCCTGTAGCTTCTGTAGCCAACTCATCATGCTCATCATCACCAGAAGCGCGCATGGCTCTGCTGTCTTGGTTCCTGCTGTCTGGTTGTGATGCAACCGAGTGTTTGTTGCTGCTGTCTGGCAGCTGGCATGATGCTGCATATGTTGCACTTGGCTGCTGCTGCTGCTGCGACTGAGCGCAGAACGCTGCTCCTGGGGCATAGGACTTCCAGGAACCTCCACCAAGCATCCTGCAAACACACCATCAGCAGCGTATCAGTGTAAAGGCAACGCTGGTGTTATTTTTGCCATTGTCATCGTTGCAGCTCTGTTGCACATCAGAACCACACCCCAGGTTAGTAACCACCTGCCTGAACTTTGCACAAGTCCTTCTTGTAACCGAAGTGCTCAACTGTACGAAGCAAGTCCTGTTGTATTGCATTATCACTGCCCAACCGGTGGCACTTATACCTCTTGTTGAGCTCTTTGGTGATCTTCATGCTGCTCTTCTTGCTGAGTCGGCCAGGCAGGCCCTTTCTTTCCAAGATGCCTACAGCAGACAGCAAGCCACAAACAAGCATATAG
>NSMO01014371.1:0-38347 GCA_002588565.1 Coelastrella sp. UTEX B 3026 | reverse complement strand
AATGGGGTGAAGACATCTTCTGGTTCGGCCTGCGCATTTCCTGTGTGGGCGCCTCTCGTGGGCTTGGCCTCGGCATGTTCGTATAGCCAGTACATGTCCGATCTGTTATTGCTCGAGGTGCTGTAGCTGCTAAGTTCTTCCTCCGCCACGACTCCATTGGACACTGCTACGGCCGTTTCATCAGCAATTTCATTGCCGACAATGCCGATGTGACTGCGCACCTTCCAGAGATGTACCTCCCCGGTATGTAGTTCTATAGCTTTTGCGATCTTGTTGATGATGTTTAGATGCCTATGTTCTCTCATATCTTGTGGTCTGGTGTTTGCTCTTCGCATCTGGTATATTGATGCGAGGCTGTCCGTTGCTATGTTGATGTTTGGCTCAACATCTGCATCCGCCAGGGCTGTTTGCAATGCAATGTCTATAGCCGCTAGTTCCGCCCGGTTGATTGTGTTCACCGCCGGCGGGTGTCCTGGTTCACCTTTTTGCAGGCAGTCAATGGGTATTACTTGTCCCTCTCTTCCTAGCCTAGTGTTTGCAGGGACATAGACGCCGGCCCCGATTCCTGGGGTCTCTCGGTTCGTGCCTGACAGCACGCTACCGTCGGTGTAGATGAAGTCCGTCCGGTCATACCGCAGGGGTGGTGCCGTTGGGAGGACCGCTGCTATGGCGGTGTTGGCAGCTCTCACTGCCCTCGGCAGTGCTCCAGCTGCATGTACGTCGTAGTTCTGTTTGGAACATGACGTTGCCATGCTATCCTTTACCTTGGATATTACCCACCTAACTAGAGGAGGAGCACATCAGAATACCAGAACATGCAGGCCGTACCCCAGCTACTAATGATGGGTGCACCATTGCTAATTGGCAGATGACATAGGAGCAATACCATGGCCCATTCAGTGGTTATACCCTACTCCACTGTAAGAAGAGTCAAGCCAGCTTCCTAAGGCCTGACTGTGTTGCTGCATTCTTGTACACCCAAACTAGCGTGTGAGGATACTTCTATGTGTATGACAAGGCTGTGGCATATTTGTTCAGATCTCATTTGGTGGCTTCCTTCGCAATCAAGCGACTGCTGTGCGAACAACAGTGGTTGAAAGCACATGACGCATTGACACTCAGATCTGCAGCACAGTAACCCACACTGCCTGGTAGGCGCATTGGCCATGGTTTGGATGACCCACATCTGCTCGTCCCTGTTGCATCACAAAGCTGTACTAAACTGCACCTCCAGACTGCGGCATGCACCCCTGTGGCTTCACCCGCCGCAACAAGTTCCACACAATATTCCAGCTCGACCTGCGGTTGCTGACGCTCAACTCGTACCGCATCCAGCGCCGCAACTCACTCACAACCGCCCAGATGTGTATGCCAAGCACACTGACGTTGGCCACGGCTATCACTATTAAAGCAGCCAATGGGAGGAATGGTGTGTCCTTGTACTCTGCCATGCTGACCAGCATCATACAGAACAAAGTGCACATCAGTGCATAGACTGCCAGTCGGCGCAGTGTGTCCAGCAGGTTCACGGCATAAGGCCTGAAGGTAATCTGCACAGCATGACACATATGGGCACATACTCGTCCACAACACCTAGACACTTCTGAACATACACTAGCATACGGTGTGTGTTAAAAGCCAGTTGTGTCCTACAGGGGTACACGGCTACTGCAGTAGATGCAGGTACTGCATCACAGCCTACAGCAAGCTACATCTTGTTAACCTTTCTGCTGGGCCTCTGTGTGTGAGTGATTCCCACCAGCGGCACTGAATTTGATGCAGGGTAATTTGCAGCTTTGTAGCAGACATTCTTGTGAGATATGCTGTTACTACGTCATCATCTTAACGCAAACACTGTTGATGCTTCTGAGTACGATCATTTTGCAGTCGTATCTCCACCAGCATGTTTGCTGTCGTGGGTCCATACGATTTTCCATATACTCATACCAGAGTTTTCACTTACATGTAGCAACACGCCAATGAAGATGACAGTCATTGCAACCAGGATCTGCAGAGGTGCTGGTTGTGACTGCAACATCACCAGCAGCATGGTGAGCACACAGTTCTCCAGCAGCACCACGCACTCCCAGTAGTAGCGCCGGTAGCGGTACTTGTCGTACATCAAACCATACTTCAACTCGACCTGCAAGCCATGAGATGGTTTAGCACGTATATGTGCTAGGGATAAGTATACCGGCAATGTGCAGGATATACAACAGACATTTGATTTGTACGCACTGCGTGTGCCCAGCCGAAGCAAGATACAACAGGAAAGCTAATACGCATTAGTGACATAGAGTGTTGGCAGGTGAAGTTGCTGGCAACATTTGCACCTGAAGTACCTGAAAGCTGCACTGCTGTCACCATTTGACAGCAGCCAGGTGTGATGTTGAGTGCCACCTGTCTACCACTGATGCAAATGTTTCACAATGCACAATGCTGAGTGTAGACAGGCTGGCGCATTGAGGCTCTCTGATGTAGAATGACAGCCAACCTGGAAGAGCATGGCAAAGGTAAGCCCCAGATCAGCAACAGCAGCCCATCGTATATAACCAACACCATGCTCTGACAGGCCGTCCTGCAGCACTCACCGATGGCCACTCCAGCTTGCATCTTCCCTGCTCATCACGCCGGCTGTGTCTTTTGAGCAGCACCCATAGAGCAACCGGAAGCCCAAACACCCAAAACACCATCCCAGGGACACCCAAACCAAACGCCATGGCCATGTGGGCTGCTGAGTCACACTTGACGCTTGTATCGCTGGCCCACACCCCTGGCCAGGAAGAGTTAGTTGAGGCCAAGTTGCGCAAGGCACCAACGGCATCGGGTGTGCTGGTGGATTCTGGTGCAATGTGTTGCAAGGCTTTGATGGTGTCCACCGGTTGGCAACTGAGCAAGAGGATGATCTCTCGAGATGTTGGTGTGTATAGGTAGTACAACAGGGTGACTGCTGAAAGCACCATGTAGGGCTGGAGCTTCTTTACTTGCTGGAAGACTGTGACTCCCCGGGTGCGGTGCTTCCTTCGTGACATGTGGGCCGCTATGTAGGCACATGTCAGCCACAAGATGCCCACAAACAGGAGGGCACCAACTGCAAGCACAACCAAGGCATAGGGTGAGATCTTGATCAAGGGAAACATGCCATGCAGCGCAACAATGCCGTATATTGCTAACCCAGTTGCTGCGGCCAGTTGCTGCGGCCAGCTGCTGTGGCCAGCTGCTGCGGCAGAGGTCAATGTATCAGACAAGCTTGCAATGCATAGAGCATAGTGACAGGTGCAACGGCCTGTACTACACAAGGCGATGTTATCCCAAGGCCTAACACGATTTGTGCAGACTCAGCTTCGACCATTGAGGGAACTTCAGTAGCACCTTAGCAGAAGGTGCTATTGGCATCACAAGCATGAAATGTGGGGCCAAGCAAGACATGGCATTGCTGCCTTTCTGTCTGGTGCTATCTACTGAACTGCCAGCGTAATAGTATCTACACAATACTCAAGTGGCAACCCACCGGGCCACAGTATCAAGACCAGTGACCGCTTCAATGACTTCGGCAATGGCCAGTTGTCAGCAAAGCTACATTCAATGCTGATCCAGGTGGAAATGCCAGCTGTGAGGTCTAGGAATGTGAGAGTGATGTCAACCGCCTTGTCCCATTGGCTCCAATCTAGTTGCACTAGACGCAAAAGGCCCAGCAGCTGCATGTAGCTGACAAGCATCTGCAGACACCCCCAAGCATTGTGGGTTTGAATATGTGAGTGGCTGAGTCGCTCGAGTGTCTGATTTTGCATGACACTTTCTGGATGACAAGAACACTTGCAATCATGATTGCTACCTGCGTTGCATATGACTTGCTAAACGAGTGCCTTGTCAAGCAGTTTGGGTTGCAGTACATGCCTGCCACCATTCCTGCACAAGGCCTGAGATGAAAGCCTGTGACCAGCTGGACAACACACGGAGCAACTGCAGCTCCAGATATAGTTCAGAGCTGCAATCAAGCCTAGCTTGAGGGGCAACCACAGACACTTGCAACTGCAGAGCGGTCTTGGCATGTATTGCTAAGTGGCTCTTACCGTCAACACATCTGAGTGATAGAACTTTAACCTAGCCCCAGTAGCAGGAGGTGCACTTCCAGTGGTGGCAGGTGCTGGTGTTGGCTGCTTAGCTGCATGAATTGCCACACACGACTGTGCTGGAGAAGATGCTGCACGGTTCAGTACTGTCCGTGTCCTGTGCAAGGGCTCAGTGCTGAACAAGCGGGACACGAACCCGCTAGACCCTGGTTGGTGGCTGGCTTGAGCTGACTGTATTGAAGCTGTACCTGTTGCTGCTGGTGTCTGTTGCTGACCAGTATGCTGTGCTGCTTGGATAGCTGCATGCCCGGGAGCGCCGAAAGGTCCTATGCTGACGCTGGACCCTGAGGCTGAGCGGCTCAGGGGCTCTATTGTGCAGGGTTCGTCTATGCCGGGCACTTCAACACTGGTGTAAGGTTTTACGGATCCAAGTGTGCCACTAGGATTGCTACCTGTTGCAAGGTTCTGATCCTGACGTGTGGTGTCTGGCTGACTACACAACGCCCCCATAACTTGTGCTTGCTGATTGTTAGTCGCACCCGCTGGCGCCATCTGTACATCAGCATCAATCGAGCCATGCATGTTGCTGGTATCTTTCTGCATGGCTGCATTTCCAGATCCGACCGGAGCCAAACTGTCTGGCAAACTGCATTGTGGCGTGGACAGATTCACACCCGTGGCCAAGCCCAGACGAGGTTGCTGCATGTACTGCTGACGTTTTTGCACGTCTTTGCTGTGCAGGAAGGTTTGCAAAGCCGGGACCAACAACATGAGCATGCTGATCAAAAAGTAGCAGAAGTTGTTTGCATTGCGGCTCATGCACTGCACACAGCGGTGTCCGCTGTGTCCATGGCCATCACTGCAACCACCACACAAAGGTCCTGTGTACCCAGGAGCACACATGTGGTCCAGGTATGGCTGATAATAGGGCTGGCCTGTTTGCTGGTTTATTTGATTTAGTTGAGTGATGTTCAGCCGTGCATGCCTGGCTGCCCATTCAGCCATCTGACCCTCAGCGTCCTTGCTTCTGCTGCATGCGGCTGCCGTGCTGCATCTGTGAAGCTGCAAAGCAAGCGGATTGAAAATGGCACAACAAGGCCCTTTTGTCATTGAGCACATCCTATGGAACGCAAACAAAAGATATAGGCATGCATCTGCAGTTGTGCAGTTGTCCTTTAAGAGTATGTGATTGGCTACCAGCCACCAGCTACATTACTCTTTTGTAACATTAGTCTCAGTACTCCCGTAGGGAGTGACAGACGCAATAAAATCTGTTGCACACCCTGCAGCAAGCCTTATTGCCCATATGCCACAACATTGGCCTGATACAGCTGGCATCTGTCCACAATAGTGTGGTACAAACTGGTAGTACCACTGTGTGGTAGCCAGAGCAATAGCTGTCAATGGTTCACTAAGCTACTTCAGCACAGGTCTCACCAGAGGGTTCCGCGGATGTGATTGGTAGAAGCCGTTGGCAGGTACCACCGCCGCTGAGTCGCATACTGCAAACCGCTCGGATCCAAGCGAGCCACACTGGCCACACCTGGTGGCCTGTGGATAGAAGCTGTACTGCGGACTTGTGCAAGCCTGACAAACATTGCTTCCATCTGTGGACACTGGCAGAACCTGATCGTGTTCTCCAGCCTGACATTCCCTGAGAATCAGCTGCCGGGTCAGGTTGAGACCATTACCAGTTCTGAACACCAGTTTGTAGCGGGAACCAGACTTTCCATTGATGCTCAAAGCTGTGAAGTAGCCAGTCCCGTTGACGGCGTACGTATTGTTGCCCAGCATCAGAACACTTGGTTGGGTGATGCCATCCTGTTTGAACAGGGAAGCCTGCAGTGGTTGAACAGTGTCGGTATGCTGTAAGAAGAATGAGAGAAAGCTGACATTGAGTGCTGTACGTTGTGACAGTCAGCAGCTGGCAATGCTGCACTTGTTGGGCACATGTTTTGCACATTGCAGGCCACGAGCTGTCTACTGCAAGTGCATAAATAGCACTCTCCAATGCTTGGTAATAACAAGCAGGCAAAGTTGTGGAGGCATACCACATCAGCAGCGAAACGAGTTTAGTGTAATACTTACAAGCGCAAGGTCCAAAGGTTAGCAACAGAAGCTGAGCATTCTGGGGTTCAACAACATGACAAGTCTTAGACTGAGCTTGATGGTCACACGCACACCCGACTGAGTCAAGACAAGTCATCATGCAATGCACCTCATCATGCTTTGCCCGTACCAACGTCTTGCAACTCCCTACTAACTAACACAGGGCCAACCAACACATGTGAGCAGAAGCAAGATGACCTAGCCCTTCAACATACAACATACCCATAGTTGCGTGCCCCCAGCAACTTACCTCCATAGGCATTGTGGCATCGTACATCCCACTCATGATTCGTTTGCCCAGGGCATCAACCAAACGGAGTGCAACAGTGATGGTCATGCCAGGAGCTGCATAGATCGCCTCAGAACAATCTTCAGCAACCCATTTGCCATTGATTGACATAAGGCACTCCAGCTTTGCAGCAGAAGTGGCCATATAGCTGAGAGTGCCATCCACCGCTGCTGCCAAAGGGACAGCCACTGGGTCTTGCCCAAAACTAGCTTTGTTGGCATGACCCTGCTCTTGGCAGAGCTTATTGACTGCGCGCAGGCAGCCCATGCTTGTAGTAAGGTTGAGTTCTGAGCCCATGGAGCAGTTGCCCAATGAAACCCAGGGGTGAGAAACCTTGGTGATCAAGACTCCGTCCCCTGTACCAGTGGCTTTGTTGCTGTCTAGGATGCTGGTGGCTGACAAGGCTAGCTGGCAGTGTTCTGGTGAGGCGGATGTGCTGTCACAAACATCTGTGCGGGAGAGGAGACCACCTGCCAGATCAGCATTGAAATAGGCAATGTCAGCCGCTACATGAGGGTCGATGCTGTCGCCGGTTCTGAATGTTGGCAAAGAGTTGTGATTGGTAGAATAAGCTGATGTCGTTGTGCACAACACAATCCCTGCTGATTTGGTGAAAAAACCTGTATATCTACATAGAACAATAGGATGAGAAAGCTACAAGGGGCCCGGGATGAGAGGCGTGGTCAGTTGATCAACATCATGGTCATGACTACTGATACTACTAACATCATTCCTCCCCATGCATTACCTCCGTTGACAGCTTTATTTTCTGCAAAGCAGCTCCCCTTGACATTCACACTGCCTTGTACTGATACATACAAGCCGCCGCCGCCACCTTTATACACGCCATTGTCCCCGATCACGTTCACTACTGACGAGCCCACGGCTGCGGTAAGGGCAGAGCTGACTGTGGTTGCGAGCAAGGCCCGGTTGCGGCGCGGACCTTGATGCCCAGTATAACCACCACAGTATGCGATGTTTCGCGCGAACACTGTATCTGCAATTGTAGATGGTCTGATCGCCTGCAATATAGCCGCACCGCCCCCGTAACATGCCATGTTCGACACGAACAGCGAGCGTGTCAGATTGACTTGCTCGCAGAAGTAGCAGTAAAAGCCACCCCCGGCAGAGCTGTCAGGCCATACGAGGGCATTCCGCTTGAAAGTGCTGTTGCTGATGGTAGCGACTTTGCGCTCCGTAACTGACACCGCGCCGCCCGCCAACGATGCGATGTTGTCCAGGAAATTGCAACGCGCGCAGCTAAAGCTGCCTGACGCAGTGTCCATACTGATCCCACCACCCTGCGGCAATCCCACGCAGACCGACAGATGATTCTTGGACTTCTGAAGCCTGTGGTCGACAATAACCACAGTGTCAGCAAGCCGTCACGTGGTGCATACTGCCAATGCTATAATAGCAATACATTGGTATAGATCAGTCAGAGTATGTGCTCACAACACATGGCTTGAGATGGTGATGTGTTGACCACTGGGTGCTCAGCTAACGTGGGCTTGCACAGTGTAATTACAATGCGTAACACCATGAGAAACTTGTCGGACAAGCCCTAAACAGCCAAGGTGTGAATGGTGCAAGAGTTGTTGTAACACCTTTGAAGGTCGTTGCTGAAGATACGGGACAGACATAGAATGCTGAGCATGCCCTTGATGAAGCACTTCAAGCAAAATACATTCAATGTAGTTCGTGGCACTCCCACATGAACTGTATGAGGCTGAAGTCGCACCTACTGATGTTGTTGCCGCACAACCGGCTCAAGGTATACAGGTAGAACAAGGCTGTGTAAGATTCAAATGATACTTGGAGCCGCTGAGCGGCTGAGCCACAAGCGCTTGTTAATGTAATCCGGTCGTCCTTACCTTCTCTGCCTGGTTGGCACTGATGTCCACTGCTACTAGTGCCAAGTGGCCGGTACTGCCTTGGACATGTATCGCTCCACCTTCACTGGTGCAGCCGGTCAGACCCCGGCTGTCACTCCTGTCACTGGGGTTGACCTTTCGCACGGCAATGTTGTTTTGTGCTGTAGTGTTTATGAGGGCCACATCACCCTCTATGGACATAATCTCCAAAGCACCACCACACCCAGTTGCGCTATTGAGCAGGAACGCGGCATTGCTTATTGTCACTCTGCTGTTCCACAGGCCAAGGTACAAGGCACCCCCGTGGCCAACTTCAAGCGCCCGTGAAGTGGAAGCAGCTGAAGCCGCCTGCTGCAGGGTGACATTGACCTGTGAGAGCACACACCGCATGCTTTTATAGATGTACTGTGCACATGCTCCCAACAGCGTTTCTGCCACCAGCTCATGAGCTGTTCCACTACGTTTCCCTGGAGGTGAAACAGACCCAAACCGGCTAGCACAAAGCCCTGCAATCTGACTCTGTGCCAGCTTGCAGCTCCTTGTTGACCGATGCGTTGCCTACTGCCTGATGCTAAGGCCTCACGCCTACCTTGTTGTACATGAATGAGGTGGCCTTGATGACAATATTTCTGTTGATCATCTCATCCAGATACATGGCGCCACCATGAAGGCCCGCTGTGTTGTTGCGGAATGCTACATCCTCGATCAGCATCTTGAGCTGGCAGGTCGCGCCACGCATCACAACAGCACCACCCCTGGACGAAACCAGTATTGACCAATGTGGTAGTCATGTTAAATGATATGTAGCGGCCCACGAGACTAGAAGCTTGCCCCTCATGCCCAGTTAATGAACCCTTCAAGCCAGCAACTAATGCTGCCAGATCCCACAATGCACCATACGAGTTCCAAATGGCTTCAGAGCTTGTACTGGCAACACACTACAACAACAATAACATGTTCTACCTACCTGCCACTTGCATTGTTAAACCTTAACTGAGAGCCCCTGAGGGTGAGCAAGCAAGCGTCCCTGTCAGCAAGTATCGCGCCACCATCAGCGGCCACATTGCTGCTGAAATTGTTGCCCTCCAGATGGGCAAGCGTGCCAGCTCCAAGGTAGACCGCACCACCCACGAGCTGTGCTTTATTACCGTTGAACGTGCTGTTGACTATGGTTGTGTTGCTGCTGCATCCCGTGAGAATGGCTGGACCTGCCACAACTGACCCAACACACCAGATCCTTAGAGCACCCCCAGAACCACCAGATGTGACCGACCGCTGCAATGAACGGTTTGATGCCTTGTGTGGTGCATGTAGATGCGATGTGTTGTTCAGGAACCTGCTTCTCAAAATATTGAGGTGGCTGCCAGCAAACACAACACCTGACCCAATGTTGTTGCTGATATCAGTATTAGATAGGGTAAGCTGGGAAGTTGTATCAGCAAAGACCGTGCTGTCAGAAGCACTGTTATGGCTGATTACACAGTCCTCAAGCACGGCAGCTGCTGCTGGGCCGATTTGCACAGCAGCACCCTGATTCCCCTTGTTCCCAATAATGGTGATGTCACGTAGTTTCGCTGGTGTAGGGTAGAAACCTGTTGAGTCTGTTGTTACATTTATTGCTGAACCATTGCAGCCCGTAATCACTAGGCCGTCCAAAACCACGCTTGATGACCTGCAAGCAAAAGAGCGCTACAGTTGGGTTCCAAGGACGTCTTATGTGGGGTGCTTAGACTTGCAGAAAGAGTCGACATTTGTAAAATGCTCATAATCGCTTAAGGAGGGTGTTATGTGGTTTGGCACAACAGGTGCACTTAGTCCGACTGTGCAAATCTGTGAAATGTTGAACAATAAACACTTGTTGCTCCAAGAAGGCAATTTCAGTTGCTAGGCATACACAACATGGCACCTGTGCCTTACATAACAAAAACAACCAGAGGCTTTCGTGCTATGGTAAGCAACCATGTTGATCTTACACGCAAGGCGGCTCCAGTGACGGCAGTAAGGCACATCAACATGCGATTGCAAAAAGATACTCAGAACCTGCTGTGTGAGATCTATGAGGGATCATCGAGCATGTTTATAATTGAGGGTGTGCAGGTGGTGGGTCATAGAAGCTCACCGATATAACACTGCAGTTGTGATATTAGGGCCACACTCCACAGTTGGCATCGATCGGCTTTGCATACCTAAAAGCCCCCTGGTGATATGGTCGCCCCCGCGGGCAGGCGACTTCACACCGCTGATGGTAAATCCACCGGTTCTGCTGCCAAGGGTGAGAGGTGCTTGTAGTATCAAGGGTGAGTTGTGGGGTGTTTCAAGCCTTACCCAATCACCGCTTGTCAGGTTAAATGAGGTCAGCCACCAATTGGCAACAACGCCCGACCATGTCAATTGAAGGCTCTGAGGGATAGGTGTCAAGCTGATGCCCTGCGGCAGCGAGTCAACAGCCCGGACAAACAGAAATGCGGCCTTTGCATGCACCACCAACCATTGAGGCACAAAGAAACAGGTACAGAACCTAACAGAGAACACCATTGTTATACTGTCTGGACAACTGATGTCTGTGCACCTATGACAGACAATCAGTAAGTACGAGTTGGCGTGTTGTGTAGTCAGCCTCCCGTCCAAGTTCCAGCTGCACACACAATGCCGACTGGAACTTTGCGGTATCATCTCTACTCTGGCAACTGTCAAGTCCACGCAGGCGATGCAGAGCGCTGGCTGAGACTGGCGATCAGTGATGAAGGTGCAGCAACAGCAGCAACAAATAACGCAAGTGAATGGCAAATGAAGTGCAAGCCAAAAGCATGCCAGAAAGTGCACATGAGCACCATAAGTGGGTGGCCCCGAGTGCTTTGAGCATGGTTGCGACCAGAATGTTACACCCCTATACCGGACGTTGCCTGTGCTTTGCTGGAGGACTATGCATACAACCTGTAGGAGGACGCCTCCTAAAGTTTGCAGAAGTTTCATTAGCTCACAAATGAACGAATGCACGATTGACTGAATGAGCGAATGAAGTGGATTGATGAGGACAGCAATGATGAATGCGCCTGTTGTCAGGTTCCAAGGTGTATACACCCCAGTTGAGTGACATGGCAGGACCAATGCGTGTAGGCTTTTGCGTATAGCTGTGAGGCGGATACCTTGCTAGCAGCAGCAACACCAGAAACGTCAAATTCGAAAACTTGAAAACTTTAATGCAAGAATAGCAGGAGGGGAAGGTGAATTACTGCACTTGATAACACGGCAAACGATGGTAGCTGCACTGGACTGCGCTTCAACAACATGTCCTGAGCGCCAAAGTCCGAAGCAGCATGCAACTTCAATGCAAAAGCAAACTTGATGATTGATATGCATGGTTTGATAAGACAACTGTAAAAGCACAGTATGCACACCCTATGCAAAGTTACCAGCTTTGCCCAATTGCCGCAGCATGCAGGTTTGGAATGAGCCGGATGACTTAAGCTTGCCAGACTTGTAACCACCACCAAGACCCACCGATCGGTGCATCAAGGCAACCACACCAATTTCGGGTAATGTCGCAATACCAGTGTTGGGAAATGCCAGCTGAAAGGCTCCCTGCACGTTGATGTTATCCACAGGAGCCTTGCGCCATCGAGGAGTGGACTCGCTGAAGTCTAGGATGTACATGTCTCTGGATAACTTCATGGTTTTGTTCTCGGGCACAAACCTCAAGCCGCCCCACACCATGAGCTGCAGCAGGAACAGTTGAGCAGGCAGCAGAACAGGTTTGACCCGAGTGTAATCAGACCTTATCAATGTGCCAGTGGTAGATAGCCGCCTCTACATGCACCATATGAAACTCAAAACTAAGAGCTGGCGTTAGCAAAGTACACTCTGTGGCTTGTCTGCAGCTGATCTACTGAGGCAAGGCCTTGGTAACAATCAAAGCCCTGAACATATGGAACAACACAGTGCTCAACAGCAGCTGATTGTTCTACCTGTGTAAGGCAAGGATGGTGAAAGAGTGCATGGTTAAAGGTCCAAGGCCTTGATATAAATTGTCAAGGGGCACAAACTACACAGACGGATGCATAACTTCCCACATCACGCAGTCACTGCCCCTACCTGCTTTCCTTGCACAGAAGCACTATGGTAAGTCAGGCCAGGGGGTGCATCGCTCACACCGCCTGGCACCAACTTCAACCACTTGCTGCTCCCCAGATCAAACAGCCACGCGGTCCGGTCAAACGTGACATTTGACAGGGCCTTCATGGTGATGGTCTCGTTGATCAGAATTTCAGACATAGAAGGGTCACTGAAGTTGGAGCCCCCATACAGCAGCAAGCCTCCCTTGCTCAGGCCTAGGCTGAGGGATGCAACACTTTCAGGGGCTAAATATGTGAGTGTATGTCCACTTCGTGGGTTGGGAATATTAGAATTGCTAGCTGAGCTGTTGGTAGAAGCTGCTGGTCCCAGCTGCTGCAATTGGCTCAAAGTAGGCGCAGCTAGGCTGCCGCCAAGCTTAGCGACTTGCAGCTGACTTGTGGCGGCCCAGACAGGAACTGGCATGAAGACATCCATCTTGCCATCGTAATCGGTGTCAGCTACAGGCTGTTTATCGTAACGCTGCAGCTCTAAGCCACCAAACCTGTATACAGACCCATCCGGGGTGCAAGCCAGGCTAGAAAACACTGCGCCTTTCACGGGCTTCGAACCCCCGACCTTGAGCATTAGCTGCACAGGCTTGCCAAGCTGCATGGGGACGGCTACAAAGCCTGCTTCAGCCTTTGGTGTGCCCTCATCAGCATCATCATAATACCAACCGCCGTGCTCTAGGTACATAGGCATTCCTGCTAAGTGGGCCATGCAGCTGGCAAAGCCAAGAGGGAACTGGTACCCTGTTGTGGGAATGCTGAAGTTCTGCACTGAACTGTTGGCAACACTGATAAACACGCCCTGCAAAGGCACTGCACAACAACAAGCAGAGCGAATGTGCTCACAACGGTGACTGTCACCATGCCGCAGTCAACAGCACAAATGGTTGTACACGTACAGGAAATCGCAAGACTACGACTCCAGCCGCGCTGCAAAGCTGAACTGCAAGCCCTGCAGATCCCAGCACTTCACATGATGTATAAGTGTGCTGCCATCAGGTTGTAGCAAATCCAACAAGTACAGACCAGGCCACAAGCTGATGACATGATGACGCATTTCAGCACTGTGAGGATTACTGCTGAAGGCAGTAGACACTGAATGGACACAGGCAGTAAACCAGGCTGAAATCAATCCACTGAGCGCAGCACATACACTAACGACATATACATTGCCAACTCACATGTTGGGTTGGTGATCATAAGCTGGCCGCCAGGGTTTATCGTCCTCTGAGCACTCATGACAGTCAACATGGGTCCAGCTTCAGTATCAACCGTGTACAACTTGGTATTGGCCTCCACAGCAGCGGCATTACCAACTATAGCCGATGCTGCTTGCTGTGCTTGCCAGCTGCTACACCAGGTACTGTTGGATACTGCTCGCACAACGGGGGTGCTGGTGGTTGCAGAGCTTTTGAGGTCTACTGTAAGCACAAACGGCTGCCAGGTGGCATTCGGCTGACAGAGCGGGTCCGGGAAACTCTGCACGAGGAATAACAGGAGATGCAGCTCAGCTGTTAGATGCGGTGACGTACAAAGAATGTCATCAACTGTCACACGATTCACAACAGTCACTTTTACACGGTCACCCTTACACATGTCAGCGGCTACTGCATTCAAGCTTCTGTGCTGCGCATTACGGTAGCAAAGTGTAGCTCAATCAGTTGTGTGCCGGCGGCCGCACTGTAAACCTCAAGCTGGCAGAATGCACAGGTTAGATGCTGCCAATGTAATTGGAGGTCACCGACGACAGCACAAGTCTGGTAACGAGGCTCTAATAGCTCTAATAGCTCTGCAAGCAGGCACAGTGGGGTCTCTGTTTGTGCCGGCCTCGACGCAGGACAACTCATACTAATGAGTGACTCACCGAGCCCCGGATAATGAATCCACGGTTGGGCCAGTTCTGGATGTTGACGTTGCTGCTGTCCAACTCCCCAATGATATCAACGTTGCCCACATAAGGCAGCGCTATCACATCCGTCGCTGAAACTGCCACATTTCCATGCCATGGCAAGTCTACTGATTGTAGCGACTTGAAATCTGACATGCTGACCGGCAGGGTCAGGAACAGTTTGCAGTGCTTCAGGGCGATGTTGTGTTTGCCCTTGGCATCTTTGATTAATGTGACGTCGTACATGGAGATAGCGTTCACAGTCTCCTGCCTGCACATGAGCAAAACAATGTCAGACGCAGCAGTTATTGCTCAAGAATGGACTTGTGTTCAGGGAGGCAGCGATCACAATTGTTTCCTCAGAAGGATGCCACTGTCTACGACCGACGAGTTTAACTGTGGCTAATACTCACTGCTCACACCTCACAAGTACCGCCTTGGATGTCAGTTCAACACAGTGCAGCTGTCCTCCTCGATCACTCTGGAGTTCCAATGCACACACAGGTACCGCCTAGTAATCCGACTACTGCCTGCAGTGCAGGCCCCACCCAAATTACTGCAGTGCAGGCCCCACCCAAAACACCACCACATGGATGCCCATCACCAGCAGCACGTAATCAACGCCTCGCCTGCCAAAAAAACCCCTGACAAGACAAGCACAGCAAATTGCTATGCCATATAGCAAGTGCACCAACCTGCCGCCTGCAAAGTTTGCTGTCGTGACTGTCCACGTCATCAATGTAGGCTGGTTCAGGACTTGCAGTATCGTCAGCGACAACACTTTTCCTCCATCACCCCCGGGCAGCTCCTTAAGATGCGTGGTGGCAGTGAAGTTCAGCGGTCCCTCAACTCCATAATCACCTTCGCCAGTGACCTCTGCAGTAACACATGGAGCTTTATCTGGGCATGATATCTGGGGATTCCGAATGACATACAAGCCTTGTGAGCTTGATCATCAGAATGCAGCCGCTGCATGCCACATGCTTTTGGGTTCACATATAAGTTCGTGCCCTCACAAACCAATTGATTGACCATGTTCAGATATGTGTTGAAAACAAAACATATGCAAGCTGTGGTTGATGGTTTCCCTGTGCCCTGGCAACTGGTCTTCCCTACAGCTGAAACAACATGCGACAGACACAACTGTAGAGCAGTAGGGCAGTAACCAGTCACAGGGCTGGATTGGTAGGATTCCCATTGCGATATGCAATATAGTGGAACAGGCTCTTGTATCAGCTTCTGTGAGAAGAATGCTGCTGCGTGGGCCAGATGTGCACTTACCATACCACAATGTTTCCCACGCATTCACTTTGGGCAGCCGCCTCTTGGATTGCACCACCAGGTGCGGGAAGTCCCCACTCTTTCCCAATGTCATCACTCCTATCAGAGGCCAGTCCAATACTTCGACAACTCCTTCAGCCTGCAAGTACATCCCAAAACTCAGCCAACCAAGATGCATGCATAGTGGTGGATCCTGCAAGAACTCTGCTGCCCTGCGATCACGACGGCTTGTCATCATTCTGAATTTGAGATGAAGTGGTGTGCTGTTGCTGCCAATTGCAAAGTTGCCTGAACTGCGCAAGTCACATCTTAGAGTTTATCGCCACATATCCGCAACAAAGCCTGCCCCCAGCAGTATGGTGAGGTGTCTCTGTCTGTCCTCTTGCAAAGAATAATGTCCAGGCAACCGTGCCGAAGGTTGCGTAGAATTAGAATCGTGTTTTTGGGTCAAGCACAGTAAGCATAAGCAGAGTCGCCTGATGCTAACTCTCACCAGGTAGAAGTTGTGCTCGATGACTCTTGTGTTGAGGTTGAGTGATAAAAACTGTCTCGTTGGTGGATCAAAGGCATCGCTTGATGGCAAGCTCACGAAGACGACCAGCAGCTGATCATCCACAACCACAGAGGCTTCGAACACGATATTGACTGCAAGCAGCACACGTCATACCGTTTAGTCCTTAACAGCACGCAAGCTGTTGTACAGACTCATTAGTATCGCTTGCAACGTTTGATTTCGAGCCGTCCAAGCGTTGTGTACATCACACTGAGTGTTTGCAGCAGAATACACAACCACTACAAGCATCTCAGATGCTTCTGGCGGCAACCAGTGGTGGTGAACTCACGTGCTATACAAGCCTCACAAGCATTCTGATTCTACTTTGCAGACAGCACACTGGTATGGGCCTGCATGTGCTTTGTTGTCCTGGCGGCTCGGTGACGGCAATGCTGATGTGCATACTCATCCCAAACACATGTGCTGCGTTGAGCACCCTTGTCACATCAGCTAAAAGCAGCGCCCTATAAGATGGCATACCTGAGCCACCAGGTTGTGTGAACTGCTTCCGAAGCTGCCATATCCGTGTGTTGAGGTCCAACTCGATAACATTGAGAGTTTTTTGTGAAGCCCCAGTAAAGTCATCCGCCTGTCCACCAACAGCTAAAATTTTCTCTTTCCAGACCACCAACTGATGGCGATACCTGGAGGACATCAACTCCTTGTTGTGCTCCACCTGTAAGCAACAGCAGTTTACAAAGAATGGGCACTGCATACTCTGCAAACTGCAACCCTCGCCCCGCAACCTTGACATGTGCTGGCTGAAAGCAGCGCTGTTTTGTCATGAGACAGCGAAGATGAGCAGTTCAGGAAGGCCATCGGTGCTGGCTGAATTTGTCTGATTCTGCCTGAAACCAAAGTGAATGTGAGATAGCTGCTTTCTTCTGCCATTGTACAAGCAGCAGACCATAAATGATCCAGAGCGTCATGCACACTGAAAACCTAGCAAGCTGCAGTAGAGCGACTGCCGTTTGCAGCAATATAAAGCAAGCAGGTTTGCGTATGGCAGCACCATTGGTATGATCTGCAAGCCAACTCCGTGCAGCAGTGACCTTGATGCAGTGCACGCAACCGCTGCATGCTGGCTGAAGTGTTTTGAATCAGAAGGCATCGCACCTGAATCACCAGAGGTGACATGGTTCTGAGGTCCAACACCTCCAAGGCGCTGCCATTGACGGGCGTGCTGGCGTCACTGGACAGAATACCGCCATTGAAAAACGCCTGGCCAGACAGACCACATGTTTGCAGCATTATAATTGCCCAGTAAACCCCCTGGGCCAGCAGATGACTCGTGAAATGCTGTTGCTCTCAAAAAGTGAGGCAACCCAGAAATTTGGACTGTACTCTGCTGTTGGAGCATGCCCTTCCAACGCTAGTTGTTTGCAGCTTGTACAGTGAAACAGCATACTGGTATACAGGCTAATGTATCTAGCTGTACAGTTGTGCATGATTACCGTACACCATCACACTCAACATGTTGTCCGCCAAAGCAGCACATGGGTTTGGGGTGTGAGCTGCCCTGCTGACTCAGTGAGGTTGTCTGTATCCAGTCTGATGCAGGCTGATCCATATGCACCTCACAGCAGTTGCTGTGCAGGGCCAGCTGGATGCTGCACTACCGCATACCGAGCAGCTGCATTCGTTGCTCATAAATCAGTTGCGTCCACATGATTGCCTTGCAGCCAATTGCAGCCGAGCATGCCTGTGACACTGTTGGCTGCTGGTGGCTGGATTAGCAGGCACAGCCAACTTGACTGTTCTGCTGCTGCTACTGCTTGATCTGCTCATCTGGTTGGTGGGTGCTAGTCTTACCAGGTCGCCCATGACCGTGGCTCCAAACAGGTAGCTTGCATCCCATTGGCATAACCTGTTGGTGTAGTCACATGCGTATTTGCTGGATCCCGACACCTGCATCATATGCCAGAACCAAGTACCGCAGATGTTTGGCCACAAGGCCTGGTTGACCTAGAGTGAATCAGTGCAACACATGGCAGGCCCAGACGTAGAATGCTGCTGGACAAGCATGTATGCCCTGTTCGTAAGTCCCAGGAACAAGCTCACGGGAATACGCGGGGTTGTAATAACTTCATAGATGGCTTTTGGTGGTTTCATGAAGTAACCAAACGGACCTACCAAGGGTACTGGAGCAAGGAGCAGCAAGACCACTGCTGCAAGCGCAAAGAGCCGCGCGGGCATCGGTCCAAGGTGCTTGAGAGTCATACAACCCTACAATAAAAACCATGGCGCGTTTCCGCAGTCCGCTGACCACTGAATTTGGGCTGACATCTGACAGTACTGAGACATCAGCTTTCAGCTTGTTAGAGTCAGACAACGCCCTCTACGTATTGCATGTAGACCGGAGCTGTGATTGCACGCTTGCCGCTTGCAACCTGCTGCTGCCTTTAAGCTGTCAGGGACGCACATCGACATGAGTACACAGCTTGTATGCTGCCCAAGGCTTGATCACCTCCAATGCTGCGCACCTTAGCACTCATTCTGTTCTACCTAACCATGACACGTCTGCGTATACACCAATTGTCACTGGCTGATAGGCCTCAGCTGCACTTCAGGCTTACACAGCTAGCTCACGAGCGTTCAGAAAGTGATTCGCCTATCTTTTAAGTCCAGCTGCCAAGTATCTCACGAGAGAGCTGACTGACGTTCAACTGGAGCTCTCACAGTGAGACCCGGGGGGAACTGTCTACAAAATCCGCGCACCCGCCTTCAAGCGATGATCTCGAACCGCGTGCTTGATGGCTGTAGGCCCTGAAGACACTTATTCTTTGCAGTTGTTTAATCAGTTCAACACAAGGCAACGTGCCAGCGCGCAACATGTTTGAAGGTTCCCCATAGCTTCGATCGATGTTTGCTGTGTTTGCTGGCCCAACATTGTGGGCAGCACGCGTGGATCTACAGTCCACGGATGCGACGAAGACAAACGCACTGAAAGCGTACCCATGTGTGAGAAGCTTGGCTAGCTTGCCTCTCACCTTGACATCAATGCAGGAACAGAAGTGCACTACCGTATCAGTAACAAGAGCTGGCCCACACCAAGCATCCAGGAGGTTGTAGCGCAAGCCCGTGATATACCCGATGCAGCAGCAGTGAGGCAGGGGGTTGAGTGCCATGGCACAGTATTGTCAACTGTGAACTGCTGCACTTGCTGTGCTCTGCATATGCATAGCATGCTGTGCTGGTACTGAAGTCGACCAACAGGACGGAGCAGACTATACAGGAACCCATCACAGGCACCTGGTTGTCCTTACTTGATGGCACGAGCCCGTATGACATCCAAGTCCTCCTTTGTTCTGCTTGCACAGCAAAAACTGCTGTATAGAAGCCATCATACCAGGACTCGCCGTCCTTGTGACATGCTACTACTTGCGGCTTTCTGCTGCTGGAGTACACTACCAGCACACCTTCTGGCGACTGTGCACAGTACATATCTATAGCTACGTACTGGTGTAAGAGCCTCTCTCTGTGGGCTGAGAGCTTCAAGCTTCAGGCTGCCAACAGCACTGTTGATTTTGTTGCCCCCATCAGCTTGAAGCAACCTACATGGGCATTAGAGTAGGTTGCTGGCCGGTGCTTCAGACGATAATGGCAATAAGACGCATTCACACCCACCTTAGCAGCAGTGCTATTGCTGCACTCCATTTCTACATGGATTTGGAATGGATGGTGAACTTGTCAGCCTTTCTATCGTAGTTCTCTTCATACTCGACTTCAACCTTGCGTTCTAAGATACCTTCTGACTATGTCATCCAAAGAAGTACAGGGTATCTACGAGCTGCCCGTTTACAGTGGTAAGGAACCTCAACTTGACGAGTCGTCAATCAACCATGGATGCCTTGCATGGAGCATACTTCAACGAGTTGTAGTTCAGCGCACGCAATATTTATTTGATTCGATACTCACTGGCGTTTAAGTAGACCAACTGGGCGTGCGCGACAGCCAGCTTTAAATTTGAACGGTCCGTTATTGTCACTTCACTTGGTGTGTGCGTTTCCTCCACCATGCACTTTGATATCGTGGGCCTGCTTAACAAAACGGTGTAGGTGTGGCTTTGCTGCTCCCGAGGTGTAGTAGGTCTGATTGGGTACATTGGGTATTGCCCGCGCAAACTGTCGATGGAAAGAGGAGACATATGCTGGCTTTACTTAGGCCCTACCATGACGCCGACCAAGAACGGCAATGTAATGCTGTGACAGGGAGGAGGAGCTGGGGCCTGGTGCTTAGTATCGGAGCCCGCACAGTACTGGGGACAGCACTGGCTTGACAGCAGCAGCAGCATTCAGGTACGGTGGGGCTGACATTGCGTGTTTAAGTTGTCCCGCTGAGAGACAGTTTGAAACTAGTGTTGTGCAACTTGGCTCAGGGCGAAACATGCACTAGGGCCCTGACCTCCAATGCAGTGCTGTATGTACGCGACCAGTGTGATGAGAGGTTGTCATCCATGGGCGTCAGTTTGCTGTAGGCTGTAAGCATTCAACCTGGTAATCTCTACGGAGTTCTATCTGTCAAGCGGTATTGCTGAGGCCGCATGCCTCTGCAGATCGCAACTGGCGGTGCCAGCAGCATTCCGGAAGGAACGGTAGTAGCCCAGCTCAACCACAGGCAGCCAACTGTAGTCAAAACAGTGATTAGAAGCGACTCCGTGCCTGATGGGGATCATATGGACACCGACTACAATGGTGCCAATGAATATGGCAGTCCAGCTAGCCACAGTAGTGACAGCAGCAGTGGTCCCACTGACGGTGGAAGTGACGGTTGTAGTGGTATTGGCAGTGACAGCGGTGACTACGAGGACTGGAATCTGATAAAGGCAGGGCTCGGTGATCAACAAGAAGCAGTACTGCAGCACCGTATACCGGATATGCGCCTATCATCTGAACAGCAAGTAGCCATGCAGGACCTGTTGAGCGAGTCACTGATCATGGCGCAGCAAAACTGTTGCGCGGCATGCTCAGGATATGGACAGCAGTTCTGATGAAGATGACGATTTTTATCCATGGCAGGAGTCGTAGGAGACGAAGCAGATGAACAGGATAGACAGGTTGTGCTTCAAAAACTAACGGGTACAATCAGCCAGCTCAGTGTGCAATGTACATGGACCATACGCAATCCATAGATCTATGCTGTCAGTAGCCACTCATACGTACTACGTGCGGCGCTCATTGTACTCAGTTTGAGCAGTGGCAATAGTGGCAGCAGCAGCGGCAGCATCAACAAGTGGCAGAAGGGATGCTGGGATCACCTCATGTCTAGTCTCGTCATCTTGTTTGTGCATTAACCTGAGTCTATGTACTACCTAAGTGACTTAGCGAGCTGCCAGCACTGAGTGCACACTGATAAGTCTATTCATCCCAGGCGTGTGATTGTGCCTTGGTGGTATTCAGAACCTGCAGTCAAGGACTGGGCATGCCTTGCTGAACGAGTTTATCATAAACTCGTGGGGGCCCCACATAAGCTTCCTACTTGGTGACAACTGAGTTGTGGCACAGTGGCATCTTGTATGTGTTGCAGCTCGGCATTGAGCCTGGTTTCAGTGCCTGGAGCAGCTCAGGGAATATAGTGAATCCAGGCATATGCTGCTAAGACTACCGTAGTGATGATGCAGGGGCCCCCGGGACCACCGTCACACAGCTTTCAAGTATGTGCTGAGACTACTCACCTGCCAACTGTAAATTGCGCAGGAATAACAGTGACCACAGCAATACTGGATCAGCAGACCGGTCTTGTGGTGCCGGGCTCGCCCTTCAACCACAAGGGTATCCTGACAGTATGGGCAGCTGATGCACCGGCAAGGGCTTGAGTGCAGAACGGAGTAAGCAGCTTCACTGCCAAACTCATATGCTACTTCTCCGGACTCATTGCAGCAGTTGTTGCTGCAGTCAGGCTGGCAATGGGCTACAGTGAACCAGTCACAGCAGAGTGTGGTCCGGGAGAACGTGAGACCTTCACTGTTGGGGTGAATGATGCAGAGGTCAGCATTGCCAGACACCACCTGATACGTGATGCACTTGATGCGCTTGCGCTCAGAAGGCCAACACACCAGCCTGCTGAGCGCAAGACCTTAAGGCAGGCTGGTGTGCAAGGACACACAGACTTCAGGTACATCCAGGCGCTCAAACGCTCTTAAGATTATATGAGCTGCGCAACCCAGTCAACGGCCAACAGCAATTGATAGCAGCAAAACTGACACTGACAGATATGGTGGCAGTACTAGTAGCAACGGGTGGCTGAGCTTGGCCGGCCAGCACATTGAGTCCCAGCCACATTGGCAGCTGATCAGACAGAGGAGGGGGGGAGAGACTATATAAGCGAGCATAATAGGCTGGAGGGATGGGAGACAAGGGTGCAACTCAGGATGGACTGGCAGATAAGTACCCAGAGCAGGGAACTTCACGGCTACCGCCGGTGGCAGAGATGCAGCTGAATCCTGCCATGCATAGCCTGACTGACATCCTGTTGCTCTGTTTTTGTGTCGTCTCCTGAGGCAGATCTCAAAATTGTGTGTATGTAGGAGACAGCCCACATGTGTACACTGGCTGTTACAGTAACACAGCAGATCAGCCCCAAACAAAGCAGACATGCGTGCATGAAGCATAGGGGATTGACGGCGAGAGTCTTGATGAATTGAGACCATCCAACGCGAGGTCCTGTTCAATTTATTATTTGCCATGTACTCTTTTACTTGTTAGGAGGGTGTTGTGACAACTACTTGTACGGTACCGCATGACCTGTCGCTGCACAGTCTGTGCATAGCCCAAGGTAATCTCACGGCGCTCTTTGAGCATGTTAAACACTTTCTGAAAGCTTCTTCAGGCCCCTGCACAGTCTCAGCAGCGATAGGAGGAGGGGGCCTCTCAGTATGAGGCAGGGTAACCAGGCCCAGGGCCCAATGGAGGACTTGTGCTTATGCAGCGCATCTTCCTGACCCTCCAGGCCCGACTGATAATGTTGTGAGAGACCGGTTTGAAAGTGTCTACAATCTGCCTTTGTGCTCAGCAAACAGTGTTGCTTCTGTCCTAGCACAGTTCAAAGGTTGTGGCACCTGTCCGTAACAGGTATCTCGGGTTGAACGCAAGACCCAAATGTGTTCTGCCAGCACGCTCTTTCCAAAATGTGGCTACTTCTGTCCTAGACAACACAGCTCAGTCGTCGCGCATCCGGTTGAGCCATTGCGTTCTCTTTGCCTTCATGAAGCTTTGCTATACCGACGTCTAGGGCCCGTCATTTAGAAGCCTGTTCACCATGGCAGAATCATGGGACCCGAAGACGCGACAAGCTGTACAAAAGATTCCTCTCATTCTGGTGGGCTGCAGCTCAAGTCCCACCCTAACGGCAGGCTACAGCTTAACCAGCTAAAAGCAATGTTCGCATGGGACGCAGGAGAATGCTGGACCTAGAGACTCCAAGGAAAAGTGGGAGGCACGTTTGAAGCAGGTGAGATTGATGAGTCGGTGGACATGGACCGATAGCAGCAGGCTTAGCAGCTGCAGGCAGTTGACATGATGCTGCGCCGCAGGAGCTGCAAGCACTTATCACGTATATCAACATGAACAAGGAAAGTGACCTAGATTGGTTCAAGATAAACCCACCTCAGGATGACGGGAAGAAATGGAGCGGAAAGTGCTGGTAGGCAGTTCTGCAGTTGAGCGCAGGCAAGTGGCAGTCATAGCATGCAGTCCCAACCACCGACCCTCTGATAGTCATTGGCTTCGTGAGTTTGTCATTGCGCTGCCTGACCCCTCAAGAGGATCACTTCCCTAGGCTTGCATCAAAAGGCACGGTTGCCGCTCTTGTGACCTGGCACACAAGCCAAAAGTTGTTACTGCTGACTATCGCCGCAGGTATATACATAACTTCATCAAGTACGAGTTTGACTTTCAGTTCGAGATACCAGCTACGTACCCAGCAGTTGCGCCTGAAATAGAGCTCCCAGAGTTAGAAGGCAAGACAGCAAAGATGTACAGAGGCGGCAAAATCTGCCTCACAATACATTTCAAGCCCTTATGGGCTAAGAACAGGTGGGTTGCACTGCAGCAGTTGGCTCGGAGTACAGAAACAGTCCTGACTTCAGTAGTTGCGGCAGCCCCCATCTATGTACTGCCTTCTGCATTGCCAGTATGAGAGGAGCAACAGAAGGATGGGGCAAGGGCAGCAATCAAACCCCTGCACCAAGCAGCAACCTATCACGAGTACATTAGAAGGGCTGCAACTTGTTGAGTTGCTGGGAATCATGCCAGCGAGCCTCTGAAAGGACTGTGTCAGGCTAGCAGGCCACGTCCTGCAACAAACAGGAGTTCTCCAGTCAACTCAGCAAACACTGGGATTGCAATGCGCAATGCCTGGGCCGCCCAGGCATGCGGCACACACAATGTTAGCATACTTTCACACGTTGACGCCTCCCTCCCTGCTGTTGCCGCTGTGGTGTTTCCTGCAGTCCACATTTTGGCATTGCTCATGCACTTTGCTTGGGATTGGCGCCATGGCTAGCAGCAGAGGTTCCCTATATGGTGGAAGCAGGTGTTATACAGCCCAAGGTATAGCGTACAGCTGGGCAGGAAGCGCGCCACTGGGAACGAAGGTGCAGTCCAGAGCAGGTTGCGCTCTGTCATGCTGCAGGAGGTGCAGAGTTTAGTAGCTTGACGGTCAGAAGTAGCCTACATCTGTAGCTGAGCAGCTGAGAATGCTGCTGGACTCGCTGCGAGCAGCCTGCTCGGCTGGCGGTGTCTTGGGTTCTGCTGGTTTACCTGAGCTTTGCCAAACTCACTGCAAGGCATAAAGGCAGCATACAGCACCAGCATACGTGTCTGTCGCTTTGCATGATCACTTTGCAGCCTTATGCTGGGCACGTGTGCCACACCTTGTGCCACAAGCCCTGTTGGGCCCGGTTAGCTGGGGCGCCCAACCATCAGCAGTGCCATTATGGCAATGATCGTTGCAGGAGAAGTGGGAGACAGCCGGCGATGCTTGCGAATGCTTGTAATGTTATGACGTTGGTGTCATTGTGCGTGTTCTCGTACTGAGCGCCTGCTCCTCGCGGCGATCGGTCAGCGGTCAGCAGGGTTCAGTAGCCCTGCATGGAGCTGCGGGGAACCTGCACCCGGGGTGATCCCGGGTTGATTGGTCCATGAAGCATGCAGAGCGTTGTCGGCCAATACCTCTACTATAGCATATGCTGAGCCCCCGGCGAGATGCTGAGAGGAGAGCTGTCTAGTAGGCAGACCGACAGCATCGCTCAAAAGGTAGGTGCGCGGGTTACACTGGCCGCTTATGGGCTGAAGCTTAATGGGACCACTTTCGAACTGCATGCCATCTGGAGATGAACGATGGCTGTAAACACCTGACGAATGCTCATGTGCTTGCCATCATGCTCGACTGAGAAGTGGTGATCATCGCTTTGACGCCGGAACCGTATACTGCTTGGAGGTGAACAAATACGCGTGTCCAAAGCCGTGCCGATGGGAGTCCTTGGGAGATCGACAGCTTCATAGTTGTGTTCAGGTAGGCCGCTGTGTGCATGCAGCCTAACGGCAGTAAGCGTTTGTGGAAGTAAGCGCGATACAAATTTCCTATCTCGGCGTGGTTTAAATGTCATCATGCCCTATCAAGCCCAAAAGCGGAAGGTCACTCCTTTCATCACCCACATAGTGGCTACGATTGAGCGCTTGCGCGTGTTTGTGGCTTGTAAACACTCCATTATGGCTTTCTCCGCAGACTCGTATGACTCTCGAACGCTTCAAGTCGCTGCCCGGGAGGCTACTGGAGCTTGCAGCACTGGGCCTGCTGCTCCTCGCTGCAGTGCCTTTGGTAGGTACTCGTGGTCAGCTGCTTGCTGTCACAGAGCCATGTCGGCACTCTCTGTCCCTGGCTGAACGTTTCGAGTCACAATTGATCCCGCAGATCACGGCAGATGTGCTTGATCCATCAGCTTCTCAGCAGTGTCAGCATGTCCCTCCAGCAACTTTTCACGCCTTATATCCTCGTTTGAACCCATGTTACACTGATCTGAAGCATTCCAATGCATGTTTCTGGCTGCTTACGCAGACTTCGGGATCCAGCAAGTACGCATGTGACTACAGCAACAGGTTATGCCAATGGAATGCGAGCTACATGTTTGGAGCCACGGTCATGGGCGACCTGGTAAGACTAGACCCAGTAATAAAGCTGACTGAGCAGCCCAGCAGTAGAGCAGAATAGGCAGAATAGGCGGGCTGCTGCATGCCTTCTGTTCCTGCAGCCAACGGTGTTTGGCTGTTCCTGCAGCCAACAGGTGTTGGGAATGCTCAGTTGTAAGGACGTCAGTAGCAGCCGCCAGCATGTGTGATGGGCTGCAAGCAAATCATGTGAACGCAATTTTAGATCTTGCAATGGGTGCAGCTGCTCGATGTGCTGTAATGAAGCATCAGCCCACCCATGCTGTCTGATTAATAAGCCACAACATGCATTAGCCTTGATCCAGACAATCATTGTCACATCAGGTCACGCCTCCATTCCACATGCTGAATTCTGCGTAATACACAGCACTTTGAGTGGACAAGCAACAGAGCATTGGCATTGACAATGCATGCTTAGCAGCAGACCTGATTCTCCTGGACTTTGAATGATTGACAGCAACAACATGGCATAACTGTTTTGCCGGCCTAGGCAGTAACTGAGGAAGCACAATGCCGTGTCTTGTAACATGTGTTCAATCAGGCTATTTTCAATGGCGGTATTCTGTCTAACGACGCCAGCACGCCTGTCAATGGCAGCGCCTTCCAGGTGTTGGACCTCAGAACCATGTCACCTCTGGTGATTCAGGTGCGATGCCTTCTGATGCAACACAGCCCAGCCATCATTCAGCGGTTTCCTGCACTGCTTCAAGGTCACAGCTGCCTGGAATTGGGTTGCTGATCATACCGATGGTCCTGGCATCAGCAAACCCTTGCTTGTTATTGCCGCAAATCGCAGTTGCTCTACCACAGCTTGCTAGGATCTGAGTGAGCGGTACGCCCAGGATCACTTTTCCACTTGCTGCTTGTACAGTGACAGAAGGGAGCAGCTAATTCACATTCACCTTGGTTTCAGGCAGAATCAGATAGATTCCGCCAGCACCCATGGCCTTCTCTACTCGTCTGCGTCATGAGAAAACAGCGCTTCTTTCAGCCAGCACCTGTCAAGTTTGCGGGGCGAGGGTTGCAATGCGCCGAGTATGCAGTGCCCACTCTTTGTAGACTGCCGTTGCGTTGTAGGTTGAGGACAACAAGGAGTTGATGTCCTCCAGATATCGCCATCAGTTGGTGGTCTGGAAGGAGAAAATCCTGGCTGTTGGTGGACAGGTAGATGATTCTAATGGTGCTTCGCAAAAAATCATCAATGTGATTGAGTTGGACCTCAACACGCGGAAGTGGCAGCTTCGGAAGCAGTTCACACAACCTGGTGGCTCAGGTATGCCATCTTATGCGGTCCTGCTTTGGGCTGATGTGACAAGGGTGCTCAATGCAGCACAGGTGTTTGGGATGTGTATTCACAACAGCATTGGCCTGGACCACAAAGCACATGCACGCCCGTAACACAGCTCTGTCTGCAAAGTACGCTCATATGGCTTGTGAGGATTGTGTAAAATACGAAATTCTTTAGGATTTGCAGATGCTCCAAGGGCGTATACTCTGCAAACACCCAGTCTGATGTATACGACACTTGGACGGCTGAGAACCAGTTATTTCAGCGGTATTGCTGCGTCTGTACAACAGCTGGCGTGCTGCTATGGACTAAACGCCAAGGCGTGTGCTGTTTGCAGTTGATATCGTGTTTGATGCCTCTGTGGTTGTGGATGATCAGCTGCTGGTCGTCTTCGTGAGCTTGCCACCAAGCGATGCCTTTGAGCCACCAACGAGACAGTTTTTATCACTCAACCTCAACACAAGAGACATTGAGCACAACTTCTACCTGGTGAGAGCTGACATCAGGCAACTCTGCTTATGCTTTCTCTGCTCGATTTGGTCACGACTTTTGTGCGTTTGCGCTGAAAGTTGCTTTGACATTTCTCTTTGCAACATGAGATACGCTGGTTACCTCACCATACTGTTGGGGTCAGGCTTACTTGCGACTTTGTGGTGATAGATTCTGAAAGTTAACTTTTCAAAATTCAAACAATTGATTGCAAGGTGTTACCAACAGCTCGCCCCTCTATCTTAGATTTATCACAAAGCCATCGTGATTGCAGGGCAGAAGAGATCCTGCAGGATCCACCACTAGGAATGCATCTTGGTTAACTGAAGTTTTGGATGTACTTGCAGGCTGAAGGACCAGTCCAGGTTTTGGACTGGCCTCTGATAGGAGTGATGACATTGGGGAAGGGTGGGGACTTCCCCCACCTGGTGGTTCAATCCAAGAGGCAACTGCCCAAAGTGAACATGGAGGAGACAGTGTGGTATGGTAAGTGCACGACTGCCCGCTAAGAAGCAGGTTTCTTACAAAGTCTGAATTCGCCTACTGTCTGTCAGACTGACACACCGTGCAGTTGGGTCATGCACAATTTCAATGGCTTGCGCAAGCAAGGACAAGAGCCTGTTCCACTATACTGCAGATCGCGCAAAGTAATTCCTACCAACCAGCTCGCTGACTGGTCACTGCCCTCAGGGCAGTGCTGCTCTGTAGCCCACTTGTGTCTCTCGCTTGTTTTGTCGGCTGGAGGGTCGGCCTTTTGAACCGAGAAACCATCAAAGACAGCTTGTACATATGTTCTGACTTTGACACCTTCGAAACACATTTGAGCAAGGCCAAGCATTTGACTTGTGAGGGCACGATCTTCAATGTGAATACAAAAAGCATGCGTGCTGCATATCAGACAAGCTTACCAAGCCCGTATGTCATACGAAATACCCCAGATATCATGTGCAATACTGCTCCATGTGTTACTGCAGAGGTCACCAACATTGGTGAGTACGGAGTTGAGGGACCGCTAAACTTCACAGCCACCACACATCTCAAGGAGCTGCCCGGGGGTGACGGTGGCAAGGTGTTATCGCTGACAATACTGCAAGTCTTGGACCAGCCTACGTTGATGACCTGGACAGTCACAACAGCAAAGTTTGCAGGCGGCAGGTTGGTGCACTCGCAGTATGGCATAACTGTCTGTTGTGCTTGCCTTGTTATGGCATTTTCTGAGACAGTGAGGTCTGCATGATTGCTATGTGGTACACATGTGACCACTTGAACTCCAAAGTGGTCCCCGAAGATTGCTATGCTGTACACGAGTGAGCACTTGATCTCCAAAGTGGTCCCCGAAGATTGCTATGCGGTACACGTGTGAGCACTTGAACTCCAAAGTGGCCATGTGGCCATCTGCACTGTCTTGAGCACTGTGGTGCAGGGGAGTGGTATAACACAGTCCAGCCACAGTTGATTTCATCGGTTGTAGAGAGTACTGCTATCCATGTGACACATCTACTTGTGGCCTTGCTTCTATGAAGGGAAGTATGTACTCTTGCACCATAGCTGCTGCGCCTGACATTATTTTGTCTCATGTGCAGGCAGGAGACTGTGAACGCTATCTCCATGTATGACGTCACAATTGCCAAAGACGCCAAGGGTAACCACAGCATCGCCCTAAAACACTCCAAACTGTTCCTAACCCTGCCGTTCAGCATGTCAGATTTCAAGGCGCTGCAATCAGTAGACCTGCCATGGCATGGCAACGTGGCAGTTTCCGCGACGGATGTGATAGCGCTGCCTTATGTGGGCAAAGTCGATATCATCGGGGAGTTGGACAGCAGCAATGTCAACATCCAGAACTGGCCCGACCGTGGGTTCATTATCCGGGGATCGGTGAGTTACATGGCTGACACGATTACAGGCCCCACTGTGCTCACTTCTAGAGCTATAAGAGCCTCTTCAACGGACATATGCTGTTGTTGTTGCCCGCAATGACACTGACAGCATCTAACCTGTGCATTCTGCCAGCATGAGGTTGTGAGAGGTTGCCATTGCTGCCGCTGGCACACAACTGACTGGGCTACTCTCAGATACCGTCCACCACAGCACACAAGTTTGACTGCGGTAACCTCTGACATCCGTGTAAGGGTGCCTGTTGTGAATCGTTTGTGACATGTTCTTGCGTCACTGCATCCAACACCTGAGGCTGCATCTCTTGTCATCCCTCGTGCAGAGTCTCCCGGACCCGCTCTGCCAGCCGATCGCCACCTGGCAGCCCTTTGTGCTTACAGTAGATCTCAAAAGCTCTGCATCTACCAGCAGTCCCGTTGTACGAGCGGTATCCAACAGTACCTGGTGCAGCAGCTGGCAAGCACAGCAAGCAGCATCTGCTATAGTTGGCAATGCTGCTGCTATGGAGGCAAATACCAAGTTGTACACAGTTGATACCGAGGCTGGACCCATGTTGACTGTCCTGAGTGCTCAGAGGACAACAAACCCCGGCGGCCAGCTGCTGTTCACCAACCCAACATGTGAGTTAGCAATGTATATGTCATAAGTGTATGTGCCGCGCTCAGTGGAATGATTTCAGCCTGGTTTATTGCCTGTGTCCATTCAGTGTCCACTGCCTTCAGCAAAGGTTATCTTCAAATGCGTCATCACGTCATCAGCTTGTGGCCTAGTCTGTACTTGTTAGATTTGCTACAACCTGATGGCAGCACACTTACACATCATGTGAAGTGCTGGGATCTGCTGGGGTTGCAGTTCAGCTTTGCAGCGCGGCTGGTATTGTAGCTTACGAATGCCTATGTGGGTATAACACTATGTTGCGGTTGAGTGTGGTAGGGTGTCAGTCACCCTTGTGAGCCCATTCTCTCTGCCTGCTGTTTGTGCAGTGCCTTTGCAGGGCGTGTTTATCAGTGTTGCTAACAGTTCAGTGCAGAACTTCAGCATTCCAACAGCGCAAGGGTACCAGTTTCCTACCGGCTTTGCCAGCTGCATGTCCAGCTTAGCAGGAATGCCTATGTACCTAGAGCACGGCGGTATGTATTATGATACTGCTGACGGGATGCAGAAGACTCAAGCAGGCTTTGTAGCAGTCCCCATGCAGCTTGGCAAGTCTCAGCAGCAGATGCTCAAGGTCGGGGGTACGAATCCCGCAAAAGGCACAGTGTTTTCTAGCCTGGCTTGCACCCCGGATGGGTCAGTATACAGGTTTGGTGGCTTAGAGCTGCAGCGCTACAACCAAAAGCCTTCAGATGACTACAATGAAGATGGCGAGCCAGATGCTTTCATGCCAGTTCCTGTCTGGGCCGCCACAAGTCAGCTGCAGGTTGCAAAGCTTGGCGGCAGCCTAGCTGCGCCTACTTTGAGCCAATTGCAACAGCTGGGACCCGCAGCTTCAGCCAACAGCTCAGCTAGCAAACCCAGTGTTCCTAACCCGAGAAGTGGACATACACTCACGTATCTACCCCCTGAAAGTGTTGCATCCCTGAAAGGCCTGAGCAAGGGAGGCTTGCTGCTGTATGGGGGCTCCAACTTCAGTGACCCGTCTATGTCCACAACTCTGAACAACGTGACCACCACCATGAAGGCCCTGTCAAACGTTACGTTTGACCGGACAGCATGGCTATTTGACCTGGCAAGCAGCAAGTGGTCGAAGTTGGAGCCGGACGGTGTGAGCGATGCACCGCCAGGCCTGATTCACCACAGTGCTTCTGTGCAAGGAAAGCAGGTAGGGGCAGTCACTGCGTCATGTGGGTATTTGTGCATGCTTCTGTGTGGTTTGTGCCCCCTGAGGATACCTATGAAGGCCTGGCGACCTTCAACCATGCACTCCTTCACCATCCTTGCCTTACATAGGCAGAACAATCGGCTGCTATTAAGCACTTTAATGTTCCATATGTTTAGGGTTGGGCTGTTTTTGTTGTCAAGGTCTTGCCTCAGTGCATCCGCTGCAGAGAAGCCACACGGTATACTTTGCTATCGCCAGCACCCAGTTTTGCTTATCATATGGTGCATGCAGAGGCTGCTATCTGCCACTGGCACACTGGTAACTGCTGATTACACTTGGGTCAAACCTGTTCTGCTGCCTGCTCACCTGTTCCTGCCGCAGCTGATGGTGTGGGGCGGCTTGAGGTTTGTGCCCGAGAACAAAACCATGAGGTTGTCAACAGACATGTACATACTAGACTTCAGCGAGTCCACTCCTAGATGGCGCAAGGCTCCGGTGGATAACATCAATGTGCAGGGAGCATTTCAGCTGAATTTCCCAAACACTGGTATTGCGGCATTGCCTGAAAGCGGTGTGGTGGCTTTGATGCACCGATCGGTGGGTCTGGTTGCTTGGGTTTAGATCTATCAAGCTTAGGGTCAATTTCACATGCTGTTGCAGTTGGGACAGCTCTTCACATTGCACAGTGCTGTGCATGCTGGCTGGGGTCCAACATCTGCATACTAACCCTGCATTTTATTCATCAAATCTCCTGTGGCATTGATGTAATATGTTGGGAGAAACACTGATGCTCAAGGCGTGGAACACATCTAAATGCAGTCACCGCCAGCCTTGGTATGATGTGTGATCGCTCACCCCACTTTTGTTGCTAGATCGCCGATTGCTGATGCCGCCGCTCTGGCAGGGTACCAGTCTTAGCTATAACCCAAAACCTGCAGGGATTCTCTGGTCATCCTATGTTAGTGAACTGGATCATTCACACTCTAAGTCTGACAGCATGGGACTTTGCTATGCCAAACATCACTGCTATCCCCGCCAACCCGCTATCGTGTTATTGGTCCCAGTAATGCTCAGCACCTGAAGAGCACCCCTCTGTTGTGTGGCACAACCTGCACTCTCTATTTCCTGAACCTAACCTGCAACCAGTACCTGCCGCTCGCTTTGCTTGTTACTGCCACAGGGCATAAGCCTGACAGCTATACCCCAAACCCTGCAACCCTCAGGTCCCACCATGTTACCAAACTGGGGTGTTTATACCCTCAACCTGACAGCTGGTGACTGGGTCAGGCTGGAAGTCCCCAGCCGGCCGGGTCTTACGGTTCAGCAGCCGCTGCTGGTCGGCAGTGATATCATTCTCACTGGAGTTGATACGGCAGCAGCTGCTGCTGCTGGAGGGCTTGGCAGGGGTCTGCTGCAGCAGCGTGGGGAGGCGCTGTCTGTGCTGAAGTGTGGCAAGAACGCTTCGTCCGCTGTCTCCATTCAGTAAGTGCCAGACATCGTAGTACTGCTGACTTGCTTGTATGCTGTGGCCATTGCTTTGCATGTGGCACGCTGCATGAGGGTTAGGATGCATCCAATGGAGTCAGCGTGGTCTGACGAAAGTGGCTTTCTGACTGGCGGTGGCCTACAAAGCTAGACATGTTTTGCCTGCTTGCTTGTATGGCGGACTGAAAGCTTGTAAACTTGTTTGACTGCATGCATTCTGAATTGGCTCTGAGTCAGCATTGTCGGCACTACGTGCTTTCTGGCTGGTGGTGACCAATTGATTCTGACATGTACTGTTGCTCAGCTGCGCCTAGACTTCCCAACGCACTCCGTTGGTAATGCAAACCAACAGCAGTTTGTCCTGTTAACCGTCTGCATTTGTTACGACAGGTCTGCAGGGGCTGCACTAGAAGGCTTAGTCATCACAGGTTGCAACGGGTCTGCTGTCAACATCTCCATCGACGCAACTGGCGCATACACACTCCCAGCAACCTTGCGAAACCTTCAGATCATCAGCAACAACGGCAGCAGGGGTGCAGCTATCTGTATCGGCCCTGCTGCAGCAGCGGTCCTGGAAAACTGCACAATCAGCGGCAACAATGCAACTGAAAGCAGCGTGTATGCGCAGACCGGCTCGCAGCTAAGCATAGTGAACAGCACAGTAGAAGACAACCAGGGCTCCGGGGTTGTGTTTGCTGGAAGCGCGATGAATGTAACAGGTTCTAACTTCATACGCAACATAGCAGTACCCGCAGTATCAACCATAGTAGCATCAGGGAAGCCTGCAGCAGCAGCAGCAGCAGCAGCAGGAGGGTCAGTGTCGGGTGGTGCGCTGCAGATCGTATGCGTGAGCCAACCTGGCTTACAGGGCCTGCAAGGTTGCAACAGCGTCTCTGCCATAGTGAACAGCAGCTTTGTCGCCAACAGGGCGCAGGACCGTGGCGGGGCCGTGTACCTTGGGAGTGGTACCTATGCGCGTGTGGAGCGCAGTAACTTCAGCAGTAATGCTGCAGCTGATGGGGGAGCAATCCTGGCTGATAGGGACGCTTGCTTGTACAACATGTCGGTTGTACGTTTCAGGGATAACAGTGCAGTCAGAAGGTGAGCTGAGGTGGAATGTGTTGTTGAAATTTGAGGTTGGTTGGGCTTGTGAGGTTGCTAGACGGTGATGTATGTTGCATGTTGGGGTTGGTTGCATTCATTGCTTGCTTAGCAAGGCGCAGATATCTTCTCAAATGCACAATGCAGATCAATACCTACCTACCTGCATTTGACAGAGCTGCCGTGGCATGCATACAACTTACAACTTACAGCCTAAAATGCATGCTGTTGGGAGCCTGTGCCCAGCAAGTTCGCCACGAAAGGGGCGTGGTAGTGGACACGTGCTGATTTTGTAACGCTCCACCTACTTATAGGTGGACTGCGCCCTTTGCTTGAAGCAACTGTCGGTTAAGCGTGTAACATGGGATGATTTGTTGATCCAGATCGAGCAGTTCAACTCATGTTTCGCTTATCTGTTGTGTCTGCACCTCAGGGGTGGGGCCGTGTTGATGCAAGGTGCTGGGTGCCGTGAGGATATGGGCTGGGACCAAGCAATCTTCTTCAACAACACAGCTGGCTCTGATGGCGGTGCCATGTACCTGTCTGAGATGATTGCCAGGAATATCACTGGACAAGCCGCCTTCAACAATAACACGGTAAGTGACTCAGGCATTGGTTTCGTTGAGCAGTTGAGCAGCGCTCATAGCCACGCTTCCGGGCCACCCCAGCCTGTATACGTGACCTCAGCAGTGGTTTTGGTCTGAGGGCATCGACCTCTCTATAGTTCAGCTGCCGCGGTGTCTTGGGCATGCATATGATCGTACACCACCATCGCTTGAACAGCTGATGTGTTTTGCTTTGAGTGTGGTTGCAGTGGAGCAGGTGCCAAGGCATCCTGCCATCTCATGTCTGTACTGTTGCCAATCCCTTTGCAGGTTACTGGCAGGAAGCCCCTAGTGCCAGTTGCCTCCATCCCTGGCATTGGCAACGGTGGAGCCCTATACCTCGGACTTTGGAACAGTAACGTCACCATGGTCAACACAGCTTTCGTAGGCAACAATGCAACCGGCAGTGGCGGCGCCGTGGAAGTGCTGTCTATTGATAGTAACGTTACGATCATCAACTCGACAGCGCAGGGGAACTATGCTGGTGTGGCATTGACTACACCGCAGACTATCAGTCAGGCTGCCAAGAGTGAGGGAGGAGCTGTGCATATGCAGGGCAGTGTGGGCCAGTTGGCGCTGCTGAATGTCAACATGACAGGGAACATGGCTGGCAGGGTAAGTTCAGTTGGGGGAAATGCAAGTCACTTGTGGATGCTTTCACTGGCTCAGACAGTACTCTCTACCAACGAGTGTACTGAGTGACACAGCCAGATTGCATGACACTGCAATGTTCTTGGTTATAGCAAGGATCTCTGTACACAAGAGTAAAGTAAGCATGTTGGGTTTGGCAGTTGCATTGCTTGAAACATGGGGTGAGAGGGGTCACTGCTGGTAGTTGCTTGTGTACCTTTCTCCGTCAGTGTGCAGTCCTGCGCAGGGAAAGCAGCCTGAACTTATAATGATGATTCAGCTATAGGTTGTGTCTTTTCACACTGGATCACAGCAGCTTGCCAAGCATCTTTGTTGCTGATGGCTGCTGGTTTGTGTATATGTTTGCTGCAGGGAGGTGCTGTCAGCGTCAACAGCGAGCTCGGCAGTTTCACCAGCGTAAACAGCAGCTTCATCAACAACGTTGCGCTGACCGCTGGCGGTGCCGTCGCGGTCACGGAGCGCAAGGCAGTGCTCATCAGCGACAGCACGTTCCAGGGCAACCACCTTTGGTGGCCACAGATCTCAGCCGGAGGAGGCTTGTATTGTTACCTCAGTGGCCGCGTCGTCATCAAAGGTTCGCGGTTCAGCAGCAACAAGGCAAGCTACGGGGGTGGCGCAGCTATCTTGCAGGTGTCCGGACCCTCCAGCATCACAGACACTGACTTCTCGCGCAACGTGGCGCTTCCAGCGCCTTTGGAGTATAACAGCCCGACCCAGCGGAGAAGGTCCCTTTTGAAGGCCGCAGATCGGCAGGGCTTCGCGGGACACCCTGCGTCAGACCCAAAGGCGCTGGCTCACGTTCCGGCGGACATCCTGGGCCCGAACGCGGGCAACACGACCGCTGACTCTGGATTTTACACTGGAGGTGGCGGCTTGTACGTGTCGGTCGCCGGCAGGGTCGATCTGAATGGCAGCTGCTTCACCGACAACTTCGCATGGAATGGAGGTGGGCTTGCTTTTTGTCATAGTCAGCATCATGTTGGTTTTTGTCCCAGGTTGCTAGAGTTGCACTGTCCTCTGAGGCCCCTGGATCAGGGACTAGATTGAATCCTGATAAGTGATAACCTGATCTGGCACGGCTTGTATCTTTGTCAAATGCGCCAGAAGTTCTTGGTGTCAGCGACGACCTTACTGCTGCAGTCCTTGCAACCCGTGTTGTGATGCTCATGTCGACTTAGTGCCAAAACATTTACCAGCCGATAGCATTGCCAGGAACATAGTTCACAAATGCACACTCCTTAGGCCTGATCAATTGGCATACACTACATATACCAAATAACTCACTGGCAGCAAACCCACAGTCAAGCTACCCTCTGCTTGTTTGGCCCCTGCAGGTGGCCTGGTGGTCCGCACAGACGCCTGTCCTGCCACCAACAGCACCGGCCAGCCCTGCCAGCTCATCATGTCACGTGTCAGCATCTCAGACCGGAACTTAGCCAAAGCCAGCGGGGGCGGTGGCGGTTTGCTCGTCACAGACATAAACCCCAACTGGATTCAGTTTGCAGACTGTCCTACTGGCAATGCGCTCAACCTCAGTACCACCTTCAGCTGCCTGCAGCAGGCCAACCACACATGCCACGCGAGCAGCCGCAGCGGCAGGGCATTGCTGCAAGCGGACCCCGCAGCGGACCCTGTCCCAGCGGTAGGAGCACCGGTTGCCAGCGCTCCTGGAGATTTCATTGCAACTTCGGCGGCTGGCATGCGCTGCCTAAGGATCGTGAACTTCACGGATGGCACAAGTCCAATTGCGGAGAATTGCTCAGATCCTGTCCGGGTCGCGCCCGGGATTCCGGTTGGCGTCGCGGTGCGGCTGTATGATGGTTTGGGCAGGCCGGTTGCCAACGGGACGTACGATGCGAGCATGCCGATGGAGGTGGGTGATTGTGCCAGGGATTGCAGAAACGGTGGCTTTGATGTTGTGAGAGCTGCCAGCGCACTTAGCTAGCATACATGCTGCTGCTTTGCCGCAAAGCACTCCAGGTGTGCAGTGGAGATCCACTGACGCCGCAGGTTACTGACTTGCAGCGTCCACGGGGGATCTCCCCTGCACTGCTTGATTGCTTTGCTGCAAATCAACATCATATCGGCTGTATAAGCGCGTCATACGGTGCTAATCTGTGTCTGTGATTGCCGCTACACATAGGCAGCTGACAGTGGGAACCGCGAACGATACTGGTGGCGTGGACAGAATGCATGTTGCGGATGCAGCTGCTGCAGGGCGTGCTTGGTTTCCTGGCACTTATGTGACCTTTCAGGGTCTCTCATATTGCAAACCTTATCACTCAACTTCACATATCTATTACACTGCGCATTGGTTGCTTACTGCAGGCACAACTCTACAACCCCGATAACACAACTCGTCCCAAGTTCCTGCTCATCGGCAACACCACACAAGCTGTCTCTGGCCTTGCATCATGGCCCGGCCTCACAATCAATGCCAAGCCGAGCGGTGACTACAGACTCGTGTTCAAAACCCAAAACGGCATAAACGTGACCAGGCAGCTTGTTATCAGGCAGTGCCAGGCTGGCGAACACACCTCAGTACAGCCCATATCATCAGAGTTGAATTACACGTGTCTGCAGTGCACCAGCCCGCAGTACAGCTTCTATCCTGAGGCGTCGACTTGCGGGCAGTGCTCAAACCTTGGTGATAACA
>NSMO01014370.1:0-39121 GCA_002588565.1 Coelastrella sp. UTEX B 3026 | reverse complement strand
TCATCATGGCAAGTATCCTGACCCTCTGGCTACAACACTTCCTGCATCTCTTGTAAGATCTGCCAACACACACAGTGGTTGTGTGTTGCCCAGACAGCTGCTGTCATGTCCCTGGCATTGCAGGTCCGCTACATCGAAGCCATGCAGGTAGCTGCACTGCGCCTGAGGTCATCTATTCAAGGCCTGTCTGAAGCAACTGCATTCAGTGCTTTTGATGGCACTGCCTCCAGTCTGCCTTGGGCAGCCGCTGCCAAGCTGGGAAAAGCTTGCACCCCTCTTGACAACAAGGGCCGCTGGTTGCAAAACGCCATGGACATGCTGCTGATTCAAAAGCTGGCCTACACATGGCAACGCTCTCAAGAGTCTGGGCCACAACAGCAGGAGCACCCACAGCAGCCACAGCACAGACAGCCAGCAGCTGATAGTGGGGGTCAGCCAGCACAACAACAAGCAGAATTGCAGCAAAAGCAGCAGCAGAAGCCCCGGTGAGGGCTGGATTGAGTTTCATCTGGTTCCGTCTTGTGTTCTCTAATGGGTTTTCTATCAGGTGTGGAGACTACATCATACATGGTGAGGTATCCACTGTACACCCCCCCTGTCTCTCTCTCTGTTTAACACAGCTTCATGGGGTGTCAAGTCTTGCCTGAGGTTTGCCAGGAGTCGCCTGAAGCCTGGCTGGCTGGACATGTCTGCAGCAGCACATAACCGGCATGTGTCGTGCGTTGATGACGACGAGGCTTGCTTTTGTCACACACAGCCATCGCTGAGCGTGTCACATGCCAATCCAGTGTGGTGTGGTCTACTGGCTCATGTTTCTGTGCAGGGTTCTGTTTATCCTGCGTCAGCGTTTGGCACCATTGGATCATCTGGCAGCTGCAGCAGCAGGTGGTGATGATGCTGGTGAGGGTGGCAGCAGTGATGGTGAGGATGGTGGTGATGGTGGTGATGCTGCTGTCGACGAAGAAGATGGTGATGATGTGCCCTTTAGGGGTTACCAAGCCGGCGCTGACAACATGATCAACGGTTATGAGGGCAACCAGCAGCAGCAGCAGCAGCAGCAGCAGCAGCGGAGTCCTGCTGTGAAGTGCCAGTTGAAAGGCACCCGCAATGAGTTGCTGAACCAGCTGGTGGATGATTTATTCAGGTGAGCACTGTGCACATGTAACCAGATCAGCCCCAATTGAAGGTTCCTACTCACGCCTCCCACCTCTCCTCACAAGCACCTTGCTTACGGCCTTGCCGGTTTGCAGCAATTGTGGGTTTGCAGAACCCTTTATTGTGGCTCAACAAGCAGTGGCTCAGAAAGCCCAAGCCAGCTGTGCAGGCGGCAACACACAGCAGTTAGCTAGGAGCCTATTCTGCTGCAGTAGCAGTGACTACGACAACTTTGATTGGGGCACCTAGATTGTCTATGGCTCCTCCTGTGCTGTTGGTGGTGTCATTGTGCCCTGCTCAGCCCCCACTGGTTGACATCACACAAGTGCTTGCTGCCACTGCCGTTGCCTGTTGTCACATGCGTTAAAGGCACCGCAATGCAGGTCTGGCTGTTCATGACCACCGCATGTGTTTCTGCAAGGGCGTTGCTCAGCCTCACTGTCTTGCACTCATCCTAGATGCCACCACCAACATCATGGTCAGAGCATGTGGGGTGCCGGACTGCAGGAAGCCACCTGAACATGGTGAGCAACAACAAGCAAATGAAAGCGTGGTCTATGTGACAGCAGTGCTGCTGCGGTGACGTATGTTGTCTGCACGCATGGGCCCTGCAGCATGCTGACAGCTCTAGTCGCACCACCCAGATCAGCCCTCCAGCTGTGTTGTTACCCAGCAGCCACAGCATCGCCAACTGGTGCCAGCGCTACATCTTCCATATGGCAATTGGGATGCAGTCTTTGGGCAGAGCCCCATACAGCAAGTACTGTTGACTGTTGTGTTTTCTTGCAGACGGCCATATCTGGTGCCGGGCGCACAATGATTCAGCTGGGGGTTGCAGTGTTGCTGTCCTGGCTAGCAGTGACTCTGGCGGCGCCACCTGGGCCCCTTGTGGCCAGCCGGCAGAGCCGGGCTATAAAACCTGTGGTTTGCACAGGCCTTGGGAGCAGCAGGGTGGTGCTGCTGCCAAGTTTGAGGTGTTGGGCAGCATACAGCTGGGCAGGTACAGGAGGGACAAGGACATGCAACAGGTGGAGGCCTACCAAGCAGCAAAGAGTGGCAGGTTGTGCTGGGAGCAGGTGGGACCACGCACACCCCAGCCTGATCAACAGGAGCCGCGAGCGACCAGTCCACTGTCAGGTAGGCAACACATGGGCTGGTCAACAGGGCACGCAGACACAGTGTACTGGTGCAATGTGGCACAGCCACTGCAGGTGTACCAGCACACATGCTGCTGCTGCTGTTGCTGTTTCCAGGCTTGCACAACCAGCATTTGAGCCACCCAGCTGTGTACTACATCGATACATCAGTGGCTGTGATGAGCCATGCCACACTTGTTGCCCCTACAAGGTTTGTCTCTACCCACCACCCGCAGGTTGTTTCATGGCTAATGATGCAGCGGCAGCGTTTGGCAGCCGAACAGCAGCCGGACAGCCTGGACAGCGCAGCAGCTTGCAAACCAGTCAGCGGCAACAGGGACAACAAACACCCGTAGCAGCAGCACCACCACCATCACCAGCAGCATCAGCATCAGCAGGGGAAGGTGCATCCAGACTGCAGGAAGGCGCTGCAGAAGGAACCAGAGTCGATGTATCCAATGTTGTGTATCTGGGTGGTAAAGCCAAGCGGCCGCTGCTGGTCTGCTCCTGTGCCCACTGTGGTGGTGTTGTGGGCTTTGACCTGCTGTGGCATGGTGCGCCTGAGACCACCTATTGGGGCCTGTATGATGTTCTTGACGCTCTGGAGAGATTCCTGGGGCAGCAGCTGGAATGGAACAACACTGCTGCTGCTGCTGTGCTGGCGTCAGAGCAGCAGTCCCCCAGTACTGCAAGCACAGCAGCTGCTGGTGCTGACAGCCTTGTGGTAGTGATCTATAATGATGCCCCAGCAATGCACAGCCACATACAACAGTTGAGCATCCAGCAGCGACAGCGCTTCCCCAGGGTTATAAAACATGTGAGGTAAGGGATAGGCCAGTATCATCAGAAACTGTTGGCACATGGGGGTTGGCGGGATTGATTGCACGTAGTAACTCAGTAAGTGGTTAATGACTCTGAAAAGGTAGTGCCAAGCAGCTGTAGTGTGGTGGGCATAGATCTCGCTGGGCCAGCAGCAGGTGATGCAGCAGCCAGGCACGTGTGATGCTGACATGTAAACGAACCCCATCTGCCAGAGGTAAGGCAGCTGTGTCATGCTGCCGGCGACTGTGTCATGCTGCCGGCGACTGTGGTGCTGCCAGCGAGGCCAGGATGGGGCAAATTGAAACCCGGCAGTGGGCCCTGACAATGTGTTGTCACGAGGACGAGTCACTGCTCTGCTGCTGTTACTGTGAACAGGTGGGCGATTGACCCTTTCAGGTTCCAGCCATCCTACTTTGGTGCAGCAAAGAGGTCACTGGCAGCAGCAGCAGCAGACACCAGCAGTTCAGCAGCAACTAAGCATGCGAAGCAGAGCACAGCAGCCAGCCATGCAGGCACCACACCTGGTTCTTCGGCTGCTGGCAGCAGTGCCGAGGCAGCAGCAGCAGCAGCACGAGGCGCTGCTGATCCTGACCGCTGCCAGGTGCTGCTTCAGTTGTCCCCATTCAGGGCAGACCTGAAGAACCTTGTGTGGAGGCGTGTCAAGCTGCTGGCAACTACAACCTTGGCAGAAGCCATCAGTAAGCTCGTACAGCAGCTGCCCCCGTGTCCGCTCCAGTACTTGCAGCAGCAGGTTGCTGAGCAGGTGATCCGCCCCACACCGCTGCTAGAGCTCCTGCTGCGAGGAGGTGGTGCACGGCTGGACCCTGGCTGGGTGTCATACACAGAGCTGGTGAGTGCGGACATCACCACACAGCAAACAACAAGCACAGACAGAGCATCCCACAATGCTTGGTATCCACTGCAGGTGGTGGCCTCAATCAGGGCTGCTTGCTGCGTTTAGTGTCGGACACTGTATTGACTCATCCCCCATGAGCAAACACACCCTGCCTGTCATTATCTGTTGCTTCCAGGAGAGGTACCTTCAGTATGCTGTTGGGAGCACCAGCGGACGCAGGACAGGGGTGAAGCTCTTGCAGGGTTGCCCTTTGAGCCATGAGCGCTTGTTCTTCAGGTTCACCCCTCCACAGCCCGGCGACTTGCAGCCTGACTGGAAGGTCACCCTCATAGAGGTGTTGTTTGACATGGAGGCGCTGGAGGGACTGTGGCAGAAGCTACAACCTGGTAGCACAAGCAGACTCAAATCACAGGTGAGTCTGCCAGCTGGGTGCCAATGAGTGACTTGTACAATGCAAAGCAACAACTGGATCAGTGAGTTTCTACTTGGCAGCTCTTGTTTGAGTATCGCCTGTGTAAGCTAGCAAGGTATCATGTGACAGTTGTTGCTGCATCTACACTGCTTACCAGGCAGTGTGTATCAGCTACGTACCCTAACCCAACCATAATAACTTACCCTAACCTTACCCTATTAGCTACGTACCCGTAACCTAACCCTAACTAAACCCTAAGCCTGAAGTTGCTGCTGGTGGAGTATGGCGGCAGCATCCTGACCTTGTGAGCTTGTTTGGGCTGTGTCATTGCGCAACCACTGCAGTGTCTATTACTTCTGCAACCATAATCATTCGTGTGATTCATAAAGGCACACCATCTGTCCAGTGGTGCGCATGTTCATGCTGATTGTATCGATCATCAAGGGTATCCAATACTAGCAGCTAGCACATATGCTGTTTGTCTGCTTTGCTGCAGGCTCATGCATTGGCCGACTTAGCTGCATGGCTGCAGCTGCATGATGCTAAGCAGCAGATGTACCAGCTTTACGTGCGTGAGTGTGTATCTAGGGATGCCCGGATTGGCTTCCAACGCCCTGATGCTGAGCTACCTGGACGACCTGAGTGGAACAACCTTCCTCAGCATAAGAAACCAATGCCCAACCTTGTCACAGGACCACCTGGGCTACATTAGGAGCTGCAGGCATTCCACAGCTGCATGTGCTCAGGTGTGATCAACTTGCTTGACGTTTTTGCAGCAAACCTGCTATGATCCTAGCAGTGACAGCCACCAGTCAGCAGTGCCAGTCACTCGGTGGGTCGTTGATGCTTGGAGAGCTAGTGCATTTAGGCGCGCTGCGCCCTGTGGTTGCAGAAGAGGCCCGTGCTTGCTTGAGACGCACGCGAGACAGGCCTTGAGGGGCAGCAGCGTATTCGCGGCTGCACATTACTAGTAGCCGAAGTTGTTTCGAGCAAGACGGCCGCGAAGGCCCTTCGGAAAGTGCGTTATACTACAATCGCATCCATATCTAGTTGTGCTGGTTTGCAGGGAAGTGGCGTGGCTGGGACCAAGACAGCAGCTGAGTGGTCGTACGGGCTTGTATGATGAGGCGCGCTGCTCCCTATGAAGCGCCTGAGCCCGACCAGCCTGCGCGTTGCGCCTCTTTCACGAGGTCAAACGCAATTTGCAGCGACCGCGGGTCCTTAGACCAGGTGACAATGTCCAGCAGCCGAATCGATCAGGCTTGCCGCGTGGACTGCAGCCCGGCTGCAATCGCTGCGAGGCTTATGCATAAGTAGTAATTGGTACTTTATTGAGAAGTATTCTCGGCCGCGAATGCCCTCTGAGGGCCATTGTCCTGCCAGGACTGAAACTGCTGGCACACTTGCTGGGTGTGGTAGCAAGTGGTGGGAGCTTGATGTCGAGGATTCTGATCTGCAACAGCTACTAGGTGTGATTTGCACTGTACCTGACGCTGTATGGGTGCAGGACGAAGTGAGAAGTGTGTAAAGGCTGCATCATGACCCTCAACAGCAACCACAAGGTGTGCATGTGCTCTGTTCACTTACTTCACACATTTTGGTGTTTCATGTTGCAGAAGGACCGTTCACTGAAGGGAGGACTGCAAGGCAGCTGTTTGCGTCTGACAGGCTATCTGACAACACAGTAGGATGTTACCTGGGTGGCATCAGGTGACCATGCATGAACTGTTACACTTGTAACATGGGTGCCACCTCAGGGTGTACACAATCTGTGGTATGCGGTATGTCTTCCGCAGGATGTGGTTCAGATGGGCAGTGCATCAGAGCAATGTGGACCCACAGCATGACTGGCTCATAGCACACCCGGAGTCCAAGGTGGACAGGTATGGCGCAACAGGGTACAACCTGCAGTAAAGGCCTTTCAACACAGTGTCAGCCACATACATGCGCACGCCAATGTAGCTTTGAACACTTGAACACACTCAAGTGGCATGTTGCGCCTAGCACATACTTCACCAGACTTCCCACGCATACGCTTGTTAACTGACTTTACTCACTGTCTAGATCCTGTGCATTCTTCTTTCTCATCTCTCAACGACATCATTGGCCGCTTGGCAGGTTTCTTGCTGATGTACTGGCTGACGATGGTCCCTGGTGCACCAAGGGCAACACAGAGCTTGTGTCGTCAACCAAGCAGTTGTGTGCAGCGTGAGTTATAACAAGGCGGAGCACCAGGACTGTAAGCAGTGTTAAAGCCGTCCAGCGCAGTGCAGTGTTATTAGAGATAAGAGTGACTGGCCACACACGTTGGTGGCAGCACGTTATGAAGCAAACTCCTGGTGTCATGTCAACGGGCTCTGTGAGACTTGTCCCTGCCTCCTGTGTATCGTGGCCGTGCCAGTTGCCAGCCGACGTGTGTCGAGGCTCTGAACCTGACAGACCCCTTCTCCTGGGCTTAAGTTTGTCTGTATGAGGTTGCAGCGAGCCTTATTCCTCTTCTGTCATGTCCTGCAGGATAGTGTGGCTGCGCCGCATGCAGCCTGGCGTGCCCGATGCCAAAAGCATCAGCAACACACACACGGTGAGATGGCCTTTGCTGTGGATTGTCTTGGAGTGCATCATGGCACCACTAGGGCATGTTGGGACAAGCTGCATCAGTATTATCTGTTGAATATTATTCTCATATGTAGGAACAATGTGATGCTGGTAAAGGTGTCAAGCCAGCATTGCCACTGTATTGGCATGCATATCAGGGCAGGTCAGGACGCACTTGAGTTTGCTCAGACTTCTTTACTGTGCTGACATGTGTGCTGCCCAGTGGCTGAATCGGTCATAAACGCCGCTGTATGTGCACGCAGAAAGCTGTTGCGCAAGCACGCCGGATGCGTGCTGCCTACCGCCAGAGCTCAATGTTTGACTTGTTCAGCACTAGAGGAGCCATGTCTAGAACTGTGGAAGGTTCGTGGCGCAACTTGACTTACATTTGAAACCTGCTCTAAGCCACAAGATTATGTTCGCCTCTCAAAGGCTGCTGTGAGGCTGCTACATTGCAGCTGGCTGTGTGCATCATCCATCACCAGTCCCTGGCCGAGATCAGCACCGGCAAGCAGCTGCTGTATGTTGTCTGCAGCACCGGTGTGAAGTAATGCAAAGGCTGGGTACTCATACAAGTCCCACCATCATTCGGTGGCTCTAACTGATTCTGCCTGTATGCAGACCATGAGGTTGACCAGCTGCTGCAGCGCTGTGCTCAGACCACCACCAGAGGGGGCCACTACAGGCACAAAGGTGAGCACTAAAGCAGCCTTCGCTGCCGAGACAGCATTCAACTAGTGCTGGCCACGCATGACATGCAGGGCATGTGCCACTTGGCACACCATTGCCACACCTTTGGCAAGGTCAGCTGCAACGTTTAGCATGGATAAGCCAGACAACAAGCCATTCTTTGGCTGCCATGTTCACAGGTCTGTGTGTGGTTCATCCAGACCGCGTATGAGTCAAGTGTGCCACAGCAGTGCTTGTCAGCAGTGCATCCGCGCCTCAGCTGGCGGCTGTGCCGAATCAGCTCTCAGCAGAACATGTGTTCTTTGTTTAACTTTTATTGCAGTGTCGTTCAGCCTGCTTGCCAGTTTAAACGGTGGCTTCCGTGCTGATGAGCTGTCGCACCTCTGCTACAGCAACCTGGCCCTGTCACGATCTGTTCAGACACTACCAGCACCCAACATGCAGCTGATGCATGTGTGCATGACAAAGAGCAAGGTAGGCAGCATCTACACACGCTGAACAAAGCATCAGACATGTCATTGTGTGTCATAACAGCGCTGGTCAACCCTGCATGCCTTGGTGTAATGTACATATGACGGTGCGAAGAGCTTCTTGCAGCATAATTTTACCTGGCCTATCACTTGCCAGCTGCGAAGATGCCCATGACACTTGCAGACTATGCCAGCCTCTTAGCATGAAAGAATGAGCTCCGTGTAGCGCTTTCAATAGAGCGCTAGAGTAAGTTGAGGGAGGGTACTGTGTGTGTCGGGGCGACTCCATATTCCCTACCGTTGCCTCTTAGCACACTGCTTTTTTATCATCAACAACACAGCATCAGTAGCATGACACCAGCAGTGCTGGCTTGTGTGATGACTCTGAGTTGCCTGTGTGGTGCTGTGTGCAGACCAACCAGTCAGGGGAGTTGGAGACAGCCACATTTGCCAGGCACAGCGATCCCCTCAAGTGTGTGGTGAGCAACTTGGCAACACACCAGCACAGGTGCATGCAGCCATTGGTTTGCACACATGACGATGCTATTGCTGACATGAGATGGTGTTGTCTGAAAATGCATGGTGCAGAAACAGTAGAGTGGTACCGCCTTTTGCTGTGAAAATCAGCTGCTCAGCGGTTTGTCCATGGCTGCCTTCTTCAGCGTGTAGTCATGTGCTGTGCACGCATGCATTGCAGATTGGTGCTCTGGCCCGGGTGACGGTGTATGACCTGGCCATGTACCAGCTCCTGCTGGTTGACATGATCAGGGCGGGTGACCGCGACTGGCGCCTGATGCACATACTGTGGCGTGATCCTGGCGACATCATGCGTACACAGAAGTACAATGACATTGTGGCTCCACTGAAACAGGCCATGCAGCATGCTGGGATTACAAAGGCAGCTGTAGGGCACCTGGGTGAGGCATGCAGCTCAACGCATTGACTAGCAGTGCTGCCGGTGCAACAAAGCGGGTATGTACACCATGCCTCATATGCGTTGGAAGAGTCTGGCTTCACGTGATCTGCTTACTGAAATCTGTTCGGTGATGCACCAAGTGTTCTTGAGTTTTGATTGTCCAAGAGCCATATGGCTGTTTGAAGGCCCAGCCACTCACATTGCCTCTTGTGCAGTGCTGTCGTTGCTGCTTGCCCTGCTGACTCTTGCTGCTCCCTTTGCAGCAGGTTGGTTGGCTAGTGCCTGACTGGCACGTTGTGCTGCTGCAGTCAACACCTGGCCTGCTGGGTCTGGTTTGGGAGCTTTTGTGAAACTTGCTGTCTGTGCCGCTTTGGTGCAGGCCGCAACACTGGGCTAGCAAAGTTGGCTGAGCTGGGCCTGCCGTTGTGCCTCATGAGAGTGTGGGGGTAGGTGACTGTGATCATAAGCAGGGCAAGCGGCAGTCATAACAACACCACTGGCAGTGTAGCACCTAGAGGCTGTTGTGGACCGCTGGCACCTAGAGGGTGTTGTGGACAGCTAGCACCTAGAGGGTGTTGTGGACAGCTGGCAGGTTCTGAAGTGCCTTGTCTGCAGCCTGCTGTGTACATGTGGGACGTAACTTATCTGTGTATGGTGAAGGCTTGCCAGACTATCCATCTTCGATATTTGTTGCAGCTATTTGTTGACCGTCAGTTTGATGCTGAACATCAGTGTTCTGACATCACAGCTTGCACTGCTTATACTTGGAAGCACCTTGTCTGAGTGTTGTCAGTCAGTAACATCTGTTATGCTTGCTGCTGTATCATTGTTCCAGTCGCTGGTCCAGTGCTGGCTGTGCCATGGAGAGCAGCTACCTGTCAAAGGCTCTCCTGAAGGACCTTGAGGCAGCAGCCCAGCTGGCTGGGCATGGCAGAGACTGGCGGACATCCCACTACCTGGGGAGACAACTAGTCAAACCCCCTGGACAATGGATAGATGCCGTTGTGCCAGGTGACAACCAACACTGCATTGGCATGATAGCACGGTGCTCTGGGGTTCTGTCAGATTCGTCCTCTGCTGCCTGTAGTATCAATCTCAAAGTGTACTGTGTCACTGCTGTACACATCTGGCTCAAGGTGTCTGCGTGTTTCTGCTCTCTCATCCTAGGTGCTCGTGCTGCTTTGGCTGAGGTCACCGAGAGGAACAGGCGAGCTGTGCGGCCTCAGGACAGAGATTGCAATGCTGAGGTGTGCCTGGAGACACTGCTGCACCTGGGTGAAGTCTACTGGCAGGTGAGGAAAGCATTGAAGACATGTTGCAGCAGCTGGTTAGTGAACACGAGGCAGGACAGATGCGTCAGTGGCCAGAATGCACAGGTTGTCGTTGGGAAGTTCAGCACTCTGCTGCATCCACTGCATTCACAACAGGCATGGCACCCGGTGCCAGACTGGTGCCCGTACAGGAGCAAGCTTGCCGTGAACTGCTTGTTGATGCACTTTGGCCTCAGCAAGCCACCTGCCACAATGAAACAGCCAACCACATGTTCTCGTTTCATTGGTACAGGATCTCGCTTGCTGCCAGGCTGCATCTGGCCCACACTCTGGAGTGCAGCAGTTGCCAGAGGTGCTAGCAATCACTGCAACAGCAGAGTATGCCACGTTCCAGCAGCAAGTAGCAGCGGCACATCACATTATGCAACAACAACAGCAGCAACAACCCAGTGAGCGTATGCAGCCGCAGCCACTGATGCAGCATATTCAGAATCAGCTGCAACAAATCCAGCGGGGCCACGCAGCAGAGCATCCAGTGGATTCACGTACCCCACTTCAATACATGCTCCATACGATGGGGCCCCAGCAGGACCAAAGCCGGCAGCAGCAGCAACAACGCCCACAACAAGTCCCACATCACCAGCCAGCATCAGATGGCAAACCCAGCATTGTGTCTAGACTGTTGCAGAGAGCAAGTAGGCTGCTGGCATCATCTAGTGTACCCCGGGTCCTGTCAGATGGTTTGAGAGTGGATGGTGGTGGACCTGAGCCGGCTTGCAGCACTGGCAACCATGCCCCTAGCACCTGGCTGCCCTCAGTCAGCATCAGTGAACAGCCGGAACAGCAACAGAGATTGCAACACCCACGAAAGCCGGGCAGGCCCCCTAAAAAGCGGGGGCCAGGCCGGCCTTGTAAGGCCAAGAGTGGCAGCGCTAGGCAACAGCAGTGGCGGCGGCACCAGGTGTGTGTTGGGGCTGATGTGCAGCCGTTGCGCCGTGAGGCCCCTCCCCTGTTCAGCAGCAAGCTGAAAACAGTTGCTGAGGGCTGGGCTGAGTGGCATGGACTGGGTACCGGGCGACCTGCTGTCAAGCTGGTGTGTGAGCAGGTGGCAGCAGACAAGTCCATGATGCTGGGCAGGTCCAATAGTAATGCCAAGTGTCTGCGCACCTGGCTGCTGCGGGCAGTGACTGCTGCACAAGCTGCTGGTGTCAGCGAGAATGAAGCATTATGTAGACTGCAGGCAGTTGCGGACAGCTGCACACCAGGCCTGTCATATCTGGAGCTGATGGGCGCCATCGCAGCTATGGTCAGGCACCAAAACAGCCAGCAGCCAGAGCAGGAACATGCAGTCAAGGACCTGTCAGTAGCAGACATTCTACGCAAGTTCACAGAACAGAAATTGCCTGTACCGCCCCCATTGGCAGCTTCTAGGAGTGGATATGGTTGCGTGGCACAGTCACACCCGAGGCAGCCTGCAGCGATTACAACAGCGGCAAAGCGCAGCGGCCAACACCGTGTCAGTCAGGGCACCAGGTGCAGGAAACGCAGTGGTTGCAGCCTGGAGGAGCAGCGGACTTGTAAGACCAGAGCTGTCGGGGCTTAGCTGCCGTAGAGCGTGGTTGTCTACTGTACTGTGTGCAACTGTTGGGGTGGTACATGGGCCCCAACTGTGGTAGGGTCGCTATGTCTTTTGTTCGGTACCACCGCAGACATCATTGATGCATCAGGTGTACCTACTCTGTCACAGCACAGAGGCAGCAGCAGAGGGTTCAGAGCTGTTACAAGCATGTTGAGTGGCATGTTAACGTTATGTTCCACTTTGCAAAGGAAGGTGTGCCCAAAGGCCTGTTGGTTGAGCCATATGCTGTGTTGACAGTTGCTGCTGATGACTCACAGTCTTTCAGAACTGCTGGCAGGGGGCGTCGCAATCGTCAACCCTCCTGCGGCAGCTGAGCAGGCCCCGGGGCAGTTATCAAAAATTTCGCATGCTATAAGGGAAATGCCCTCCAAAATCGCTAACCAAGCTACAAAAGGGGGACTTCAGGGGATCTGGCTGTCAGGGTGGGTGGGGGTTTTGGGCCAAAATCACTTTTCCTTGTCACTTGCACTTTCTAGCACCCATCAACCTACAGGACCCTTCAAAGGCATTATCTAATGCATACACATAAGGGGGTAGGTGCCTGCAAGAACTCATTTGTGGTTGATGCAACCGGCCCGGGGCCAGACACTTGCATCCTGGGGTGTGGCAGATTGTAAAGTTTAGCTCATGCAACATCATGATAGAATGCCAATCTCATTGCTGTATGCCTAAATGCAAGGCCAGGTCGACCATCACTAGTGTAAAAGAGACTGATCACTATAGTGTTGCACCCAGCAGCCCAACAACATCATAGCCATGAATGAATGATTGAGCTCCGCGTAGCGCTTTCAAGAGGGCGCTAGCGTAAGTTGAGGGAGGGTAATGTGTGTGCCGAGGCGACTCCACGTTCCCTACCGCTATCATAGCCAACGAGTACAGCAGCACATGCAGCAGCGGCTTAAGCGAGACGCGGCGCAGCAGCTAGCAGAGGCCCAGCAGCGGGTTGTAGCTGGATTTTGATGGTTGTTACTGCTTTAACAATTATGAATGCTGCGCAGCTCCCAAAACCTGGAAATCACAAATTGCTGATGGCCATCCTTTCTTGTGTCGTGAGCCGTTGATAAATAACATTGTTTTGGCTCCTCAAGTTGAGTGACTTGCTCATGTCTTTGGCTTGCAAGCCAAATTGACTTGTTTTGCTTAGTGACAATGATTGTTATACATTGTGGCAAATGTGCCACACAGTTGTCATGTTGATTGCCTGAGGCTATGGCGTACCCAGCATAGATTATTATTATGTTGATTGCTTAGCATACTATGCAGCTGGTGCTGCGTAGGTGCACACTCGCTGGTCTAGGCAGATGGTACATGAACATGTTGATCCTCCTGGCCTAAAGCAAAGAAATCCCTGCATTTCTCTGTGTGTAGCAGTGGTCGCTCGAGGTGACCCAATCCTCCGTGGCTGTAAGATAGTACCGGATGTTGGGAAAGGCGAACGTTTAGGACCAGCGTACGTGACTGCTGCACAACGAACAGTACTGTTCGCACAAGCTGATCAGCTTGTATCCTGGGAGATACCACTGCAATCATTGCGGGTAGAGCATAGAGAGGAGGCGCTTTGATTCATGATGGGAAGCGGCTTCCCCGCTGTGCGTGATTTAATATGTTACATGGGAGAGCTATGCAACCCGCACGAAATCCAACTTGCAGCGAAATGATATGCACGAGATCTTCACCCCGACATGCATTTCGCACTGGAGCAAGCACGTGGAGAACCCTCCCGCCAAGGCACATTATTATGAAGCTGCACTGCACACAACCATGACTCCTTCGTCTGAAGTTCTGCCCACATCCTGTTCTAAATCCACAGGCAGCAAAAACAGCCGCTAACAAGCATACAACGGCTGACGACACTCAAGATGGCGACCTGCACGGAGAGCAGGTGTTCATATCCATGAGCCATGGCTGAGAAGTTAAAGCTGGCAGCCAAGCAGCAGGAAGCAGTAGCTTGCAAATCCAAAGGGAGAAACAGAATGCAGAGCAGCGAGCTGCAGCAGTAAAGGAGCGACAAGCATCTTATGACAACCAGCGTCACAGTAGCTTCTCACAGGGGAAGCGGAAGATAACCGACAAGTTGTTGGAAAGTGGTTGGTGTTGGTATACTAGCAGTATACTAGCAGTTAGTGGTATACTAGTCGCATGGTGAGTTCAATGTAATACAACTCAGTGAATGCAGGTGGATACTCAGTGAATGCAGGTGGATACTCAGTGAATGCAGGTGGTATACTCAGCGAATGAGCCATTCGCTCATCAGTGAATATACTGGATAATGCGCTGAGCGAAGGAGCCGCTTACTCAGCGAACCGCTCAGTGAGCATTCGCCCAGCATTCGCTCAGTACTCGCTGAGTGAATGGCTCCCGTTACACATAGTGTGTTCACATGGGCCGCCCAGGCCGAACCCTGCTTTGACAAACATGAGCCACAATGCACACAACTCGTATGCAAGTGCCAGCCCAAAGGATGCGCTTACGCGTTTACCTTCGGGGATGGGCCGGCCGTGGCCGTCAGATCAGTCAATTGTCAGGCCTTTTAGAATCTGGCAGGCCACAAGCGACACATGACAGAAGCGACACATGGCGCACACACTATTCATTGATCCAAACCATACACCGACCTCACCGACCGTAGGAGCTCAACAACGCGCAGGGGTAAGCAACGATAATCAACGCTCGGTCCGTCCGAATCCTTGAGCAGGAGTGACCGTGTGTTGGGTACACTGCAAACACACTGCACCACCGAGAATATGCACTTCAACCACATCAGCCCCTATGAAAGCCAACAACATTCTGAACTTAGCTGTTGCATGTCACAACGTGAAGAATGCTCCGTTCAGTACTCTTCCTGCTCAACCCACTCATCTTCCGCCAGTTTGGACAACCGCCGCAGATATGCGTCTGTCAGGAAAGACTTGGCTGTGCCACCTGCTGACACAGCCGCTGCTTGTCCAACCTCTAGCCCAGCCTCGGGACCACCTAGCTGCAATGCTCTCTTCAGGAACTGCTCAGCTGCCAAGCGTACCTGGCTGTTGGGTTCTCGCTGTAGTATTGAACATATGCTTGGCAGCAGAGCTGTCAGGTGTGGCTGCAGTGCTGTGTCGTCTATTCCAGCTAGCTTGTTTAGGCTGACTAATGCCTGACGCTGCACTTCAGACATCTGGTCCGGACCTAGTAGGGTGGTCATGCTGCTGGAGAGAGCAGGGCCAATGTTCCTAGCGGTCTGGTACAGGCGCACCACTGCACGTCCACCCGCAATCTTGACACTGGCCTGCTAGACAGCAGTGGCAGGAAAGGTGTTAAAACAAGAGTACAATCGAGGCACAGAGTATGCAGTACAGGCACGACTTTATACGGCTGCTGATGCTGACGGCGGTGCCAATAGAATTCTCAACCCTGGCAGCATCTTGAAATTGAAATGCAACCAAGCTGGACAGCACAAATACCACTGATGTTGACTTGCAATTGCAAAAGGCCCGCGAGGCCTCAGTTAATGATCATTTGGAGTGGCTGCTAAGTGTCTGACCTCTGCATCGCGTGTTGCCTTGACTGCGGCCTCCACAGCTCCCTTCAAGAGGCCCGCACCCTCCAAGCCATCAGCAGCAACACCGGCCACAGCAGCCAACAACATGGCAGACAGCTCACGGGCCTCCTTGCTGCCAGAAATGCCTGCTGGTGATAGCGGGCCTGCAGCCAGCACCCGGGACAAGCCGCCTGCACCCCCTGCTGCACAGTACTGCGCCATAGCTGTCACTAGTGCTGCTGCCAGGGGGTCCACGCCGCCACTTGTTGCACTGGGTCGGGATGACACTGCCTTGTAAAGCTCCAGCAACTTTGCCTCCACCTTGTCCATTGTCGGGGCCGTGAGGCGGTCACCACTAGAGCGCAAGGCACCCTTGAGGGCTGTCAAGTAGGCTGATGCCGTGTCTTGATCACTGGCTGCTGCTGCATTGGCAGCCAGGTCTGACACCAGTTGCTCCACACGGGCACTCAAGCGGGTGAGCTCGCCCAGGTTATCAGCAGCTGTCATACGCACACCCGGAGCCTGTGCGGCAGCAGCAAGCAGCCAAAGATTCATTGGGCATTCGTCCAATAGAGTGAGATGGTAGTCGACAACAGCTGATACACAGATAGCTCAGCCAGAAGTCCTCATGCTTGACTGTGGACATTGTATGCAGGTTGTATGCAGAAAAGCAGGTTGTATGTGTATGACTCATACAGTATGAGGTGCAGATCACAGCCTGCTGCAACCCGACATCAAGTAACTCGCCTCAATGCAACGCGTGACACAGCAGCGTGCTGAGTAGTCCGTGTGCGGTGTGGCTTTTTATACCGCTAGCAGACGCACTCGTCACTAAGGCTGGTTGTCACTCACTGGGTCATTGAGGCACTTGAGGAACGTTGTCTGCAGCTGTGGCACAAATGGCTTCAGGCCTGCACCTGCCCTCTTAATGAGCAGTCCCAGTGTGACCAGTATCGCTGCCTTGGTTGCTGGCGGGAACCTGTCGCCAATGATGCGGATAAGAGGACCAGTGATGGCCACAACAAATGGCTTCAGGCCATCTTCACTTGTGAGGCTGATCAGTTCACCCAGCCCTTCAGCTGCTGCCTCACGGACCTCAGGAGACGAACCCTGCAGCAAAAACACCATACATACTCATACCCTCAGCCAGCATGCCAGAAACGCCAACCAGTACGAGCTCTTCATGTCAGAACATGAGACACTGCTGCAAGTGGTTGTTCAACCTGCGGCATCAGTACACACCGACTGGACAAGGTGTCTCGACTCTTCAACTCAAGGGCACAAGAGCACCAGATATACAGAGGGGCCAGCCGATCTGAGTAGATTAACATCTTCTGTGGCCTGCAGTCAGCTTACAGGTGGCTAGATCTGTCAAAGCTGACGGCGGCGACTGCTTTGGCAACCATAGTACCTGGAGCACTCCTTGTAGATAGATAGGTACAAATGGCCCCAATGCCTTGGTGGGCAGCAGCAGGCCCCTGAGCTGTAGTGGTCCTCCACGACGTTTCCTCCTCTCCTTCTCCTTTGCCCCGGCAAATGCCTCCTTGAGGGCAGCTACATGGCCAGCTTGGTCCTCCTTGGGTACCACAGCAGCCAGCGCCTCACACGCACTCCAGCAACACATCACAAGCTCATCATCATCATCAGCTAGCAGCAACACAAGAGACTGCAGACGCACACAACAGCAGGAACAGCAACATCGTAGGCAGTTGGGCACTGTGCAGTTACTTGGTTGTCTGTGAGTACACCTGGAAGGCCGCTCCACAGCAGTGCAAGCGCAACCTGCATTTGATCACACAGGGAACTTTAGCTGCAGTGATCCCTCAAGCACGGCAACACATCAGCCCAAATACATCCGCATCTGAGCGCTGCCAGCACTTGAAACAGCCGCCAGTGGCTTACCGTGAGCAGTTCATCAACATGTGGCTGCAAATCCTGCTTGCTTGCTCGTGCGTATGCCGCAATGAGCTGTGCTGTTCCCCTGGCCCTGCCTGAGACATCTTCCAGCCCTTTCAGCAGCTCTGACACCAGCACATGCAAGCTGTCCTCGTCAGCAGCCAGGGCAACAGCAAGGGCAGCTTCAGCAGCAGCAACTTCTCGGGGGTCATGTGAGCTGTCAGCGTCCCAGTTGGTTGCAGGGACATGCTGGTGGTGGTCAATGCTTGTTCGCCGTGATGTCCCGGCTGATGATGTCGGTGTGCGCCCACTGGCCAGGGTCAGGCAGGTTGACATGATAGCAGGAACGTGATGCAGCAGCACAGGAGCTGCAACACAGACAAAACACGGTACACACTTAGAACCGCACACCAATGACGTCATTGTGACATCACTGCCTACAATTTTGACTTGCAGGATTGCATTCCTTTGCAGCAGTAGTAGCATCATTCCCGCACTCGACTGCATTGACGCTCACAAACCCAGGAGTGAGTAGATGGCTCCAGCTGCCCCCGTGCCGCTCTCCTAGGCATGCTTGGGACACCCAATGCTCGGCCTGACGCAGGCACAGCTGCACCCACCTGCTGTTGCTGACAGGTGTCCAAGTGCTCTCAGTCCCGCACTGCTGACCGGCTGCTTCAGCAACTTTGGCACAATGCCGTTGAACACCTGTGGTCTCACACTGAGGATGACCCGCAGCCCCTCTAGACTCTGACTGGCATGAGCCGGGGAGTCCAGACCATTGAGAAGGGAGGGAACAACGCTCTCAACAGCACCGGCAGCACCGCCCTTGAACAACACCCCAAATGCTGCGCCGGCTGCCTCGCGCACTGCAGGGTCCTCATCGCACAGGGCAGCTTGGATGGGTGGCAGGATTTCTGCCAGGTGCTCGGTCAGCTGGTGACGGGTGACGTTCTCAAGTAACTGCAGGTTGAGCAACACACAGCAACAACAAATGGCCAGTCGGCAGCCAGTTGGCATGCGGGTAACACAGCACTTGGCATCTGTATTTGTGGATCAACTACAAGGTGAGGGCAATGGCAATAGCTGTCATTCACAAGGACTCTGTCAGCTTTTGCAGCATGAAAAGCGTAATGCTATGCTGAAGAAGCATGCCTCCACTGATCCTTAGCAGGCGATACTACCAGGTAACAACACACACATGCACAACAGAGCATGGTGGCCACATATGCACCACCGGTCACCACAAGTGTGCCGTACCTCCTTGAGTCCTGCACACACTCCCTGCCTGGTGGCTGATTCAGTGCTGCTCATGGTGTCACGCAGGATAGGGAGCATGCGGTGAAGCACACGCTCACCCATCTTGCGCACAAGCTCACCAAGACACCGGGCTGCACCAGCACGGCGATCTTCACCTGAATCAACAACAGGCAGTGCCAGCAGTGATGCACTCCACACAAGGTGCTGAAGGACAGCAGGAGCAAACAGTGGCCAAGCTGCATGTTGTGCAGGGATGATTGCATACTGCCTGTGCTCTATAGGCTTCGACTACAGCTGCTGCACAGGCAGGGGCACGTCCACCACAAGTGCCCCCCCTCCTTCCCCCTTCACCCTACCTGGATCAGCAAGTGCCCCAATGACCTCAGCCATGAGAGCTGGTAGGATCTCCTGGAGTGTGCGTGGTGTGTTGACCACAATGGTTTTCCAGATGTGCAAGCCTGTGTTGCGCACCACATACTGCACATCACTGCGTGCCACATACAGCTTTGACAGCACCTCAGCATTGCGCTCCCTGCCGAGTGCTTCCCTGATGGCTGCCCCGTATGTTTCTGACGCTGCTCCCTCATCATCACTGCCACCATCAAGCTTCACCTTGCCACTGGTGCCGGCAACCTGAACAACCACAACACAGCACAGCAAAAAGCAGACAAACTTAGTAGGGCAGCAGGTGTGTCACTGTGCAGAGATCCTACAGGTTCAGTAGTGTGTGCACGCCTGCAGGCCAACATGCCAACGATGTGGAATGCGTTCGACAGCCCTTTGCGCGCACACACACAGGCCCACTTCACAACCCGAATCGCAACTGCAAGCTCTGCTGGTGGCTATTGACGACTGTGCCCGGTCAGCATGCCCCTGTCCCCCGCCCTCACACCTTGAACAGCAGTTCACCACAGAGCTCCAGGCTTGACTGTCTGATGCGCCAGTTGGCTCCGTCAAGCCCAGCCTCAATGGCAGGCAGCAGCAGAGGGAGACAGCTGCGCGCATATGCATCCACAAAACAGCGTCCAGCAGCCAGGGCGGCATCGCGAACGCCTTCAACCTGCAAAAACAGAAAGTGCATGCAACAAGCAGCATGTGTGTTTTGCAATCTTGTAACACCAGTAGCAATATGTGTGACGGTGCTGGTCTGGATGCCACCCACAGCCGTGCACCACCTCCAAGCACTGCACAACCATGCTTTGCTTGCGGGTGATGCTGTGTAATTGTGCTCCGCTGTTATACTGCTGCTGTGAGTCTGGGCTGTACACTGCGGCCTGCAGAACACACTGCTTTTTGTCAACACCAGTTGGCTGCAGACAACTGGTCATGATGAGGCAGCCCCATTATTCCCTGGCCTCAAGTTCCCCATTGTCACCTCGTCACTGAGTCCATCCAGAATGAGTGGCAGCACTTCACCCAGATGAGCCTGGAAGGGTGTCTCCATAGTGAGTGGCAGATACCTGAACAGTGTCAGATGACCTTCACGCACGAATGGGTTCTTGCTGGTGGCACTGGCACACAGCTCAGGCAGCAGCTCAGACAGGTGAGCCTCTCCCATCACTGACAGAACCTCAGCAAGACCCTGGAACAAGGCGGCAGGTTTTCAAAGGAAACATCCTCGAATCAGCATGTGATGAAAAGGAATTGGTGACTAGTCCTGTGTTCCAACCAACCCAGGACACATTTCGAAAACTCTCTCACAGGGGCAGAAGAAGGCGTACACCGCACAGTGTTGAGGACTCTTCGTAAGAGGCAAGCTCGTAGCTGCGGCCGCTGTGCTGCTTTGACACAGGGTGTGCAACGTTGGAAACTTCGCCTACGTATCAGTTCAGCCAGCTGTGCCAGCACCTGCTCATGGCTTCAAGTCACCAAACCACTGGCCCACACGGTGACACTTGTGCACAGCCGGTCCTACCTCCCCCTCCCCCCTGGCGCCTCCTCTCACCTGTGCTGCTCCTGATCTCTCCACACTGCTGCCCTCTGACCTGAGTGTTGTGAGCAGCCAGGGCAACAGATCACCCAGGGCTGCAGGGCCCATGCCCTTCAACAGGCTGCCCATGGCACGTGCAGCAGTGGCACGCACCTCTGGCAGCGGGTCAAGCAGAGCCTTCTGGAGCTCAGGCATCAACAGACTGACATATGGGGTCATGTCCTGGGAGCAGCAGGCGTAGCAGACAGCAGCACAAGCAGGGCATGAGTGTGCACTTATCCAACCAACCTGTGAGCATTCAGCATTTCGCCCGCATGCTGTGCAAAGGCATGCATCACACAGCCTTGCAGGCGAGCCTGGCAACCTTGTGGTGACGTGCACGCAGAGAAGAGGCATAGCTAGCTGATTCGACAGTCCATCACCAGGTGGCTGCACCAGGCATCTTGAAAGTAGCATGTGGCTGTTTTGGTTACCATGCAGTGCAGACCGAAGTGTTCAACAAGACTGCACATGTTGCTAACACATCATCTGCCCACTGGGTGCTTGATTGAGGGAGTCACTGATGTAGTCACCCCTTGACAGCGGGCCTACACAGTACACAGACATTGTGCAAGTGATTCAACTCACTCCTGCTGCCTAATATGCAGCAGGCTGTGTGTGACGCCATCGTACCTTTGCCGTTGTGAGGCTGCACATGTTGCCAACAATGCGTGCTGCCCTCTTCTTTGTGTCTCCACTCCTGTCCCTGAGGCCCCTGTGCACCACCGGCACCACCAGTGCTAGACTGGGAGCATCAATAGTGTTCACAAAGGTGGTGGACAGCAGCGTGTCCAGACAGGAGCGAGTGCACGCATTGGGGTCAGCAATGGCTGACAGCAGCACAGGGACCAGTGCAGACATCTCAGGACTGCGTATAACACTGCCAACCTGCACGCCACCAACAAGCAGTGTACCTCTTGAGAGACAATAGCATGAATGACATCTCGCAGCCACAAACAAGCTGCTTCATACAGCTTGAGTGTCAATGGGCAGGCAGCAGTCACAAACTGCAGCAGGCAGATGGCATATAAAACAAGCATACAGAATTGCACAGCCTCTGCCTGTCTTGCCCTGTGCTAAAAGCAGCACAACACATGCGTCTCTATGCACTTCTGTCTGACAACAAGGCCACTGACATTCTGCCTTTCCCCCCGCCCCCACTTCAACAGGCATAATCAGCTAGGTCTGCACAAGGTGCTCTGACACTGGCGAGTGCACTGACCCCCACATACTGCTCACCTCCTGCAGTGATTCCTTGGCTGCCTGCTGCACACGGGGATGAGCATCACCTGGACAGACATGAAGGGCAGCACACAATGTCTATCATGAACGCCAGCACACTTCAGGTGGCATGTGGTGGCACCTGAGCTGCCATGCCACCAGCCATGGTGGCATGGCTGATCACCAGGCATCTGAGCAGGCGCAAAACGCATACAAAACATGCTACGCTGAGGCGACCACAATACCACCAGTTTAATTGGCCAGCCCCTCCCCCCTCTCACCCAATACTCCTCCCAGTGCCGGAACAATTGTTGGCAAGCAGCTGCCCAGCTGTTTAGGTGCACAGTGTGCCATGGCTCCCAGCAGTTGTATACTGCCCTGCTTTGTCCTCCAGGCACTGTCCTCCAGGCCCTTCAGCAGGGCAGGCAGAACCAGCTTCACACCACTGGCAGACAGCTGACCCATGATGGAGCGAGCAGCATCCTCAGCTGAAGCACGCACCTGCAGCAGACAACAACACATGGGTATCAATGTATTGTATATGGACATTGCTTGCATTCAGCAGGAATGGCTTACACAGAGTATGTCTGTCAACACACTGCAGCACTCACTAATCATTATGCGAGCAGGAGCCCATCAACGTGTTGACTGTGGGACACAAACAAGCCGGGCAAAGAAGGCAGCACACCGCAGTAGCACAGTGCATGCAATGTTCTTAGCCCGCAATCCAATGTCCTGTATGCTGTTTGCAAGTGTTCCAAGCATCTGCCTGCCCTCACCTGAGGCGATGGGTCACCAAAGCATTGCAGCAGCAGTGGCAGTATGTGAATCACGTATGGCTCAAACAGTCTGCCCAACTTCTCACACAGACATTCAAACGCCTGCAGACTGCCTTCACGGCCATCGGCATCCTTCTTGTTCTCAACCATGCCCTTCAAGCTCTCCAAAACACCATAGCCCTTGAATGACCCAATGCCCAGGCCCTTCACAACACCAGACAAGCCATAGGCTGCTCCCCGCCTGAGGCCATAGCCGGATGGTCCTCCCTCGCGCAGCCGGGCAATGAGGCGGACCAGCAGCCCCTCAATGTACGCCTTGTCCTCAGCCAGTGGTTGTACAAGACGGGGGAGGCAGTTGCTGACAGCCCGCTGAACAGCCTCGCTCGGAGTGTTGAGCACATCCAGCAACATGTCGATGATTGACCGACGCTGAAAGCAACCACAGCAGACAGAGCAATCCGCCGTCAGAAGGTGAGCTATTCAAAACAGTGCTGGCAAAGCACACAGATAGCAGGTCCCAGTGGAATGGCAGTCTGGCAAAAGAGACGGCTTCATGCCAGGTTGTAGCCGGAGTGCGTTCTGTTACACTGCTGCATCAGTCGCAGTGCAGTTGTGGGTATGACGCAGCAGGATCTGCTGCTGTGGCCTGTGTGCAGTACCCCACCTTTTGATCTCCTGGCTGCAGATGCCCTGCCATCATGCCCAGCAGCACCACCACTCCCTCACGCACAAGATCGTATCTGACCTCATCCATGGCTTCACCACTGGCAGCAGCCATGCGGGCAGCAGCAGCAGGGTCAAGGTAGCTCTCAAACTGTGGTAGCAACTGCTGGGCCAGAAGTTCACCATGGGCCTCAACAAGAGCAACACCTGCACCAGGATGAACACAGCAGAACCAGCTGGAGTATGTAGATGTAGCCTACCTGTAGTGCTGAAGCTGTCTACAGCAGTCAACAATTCCACATGGTCACAGGCTGGGGGAGCTAGCAGAGGTCTCCAGGCAGATAACGTTTCCAAGAAATCTAGAGGTGGAGTGTCTGAAGCAGCTGTCCACACATGCACTTGCATCAGCAGCAACTGAACGGCCGCCACAGGCCCCTATTGTTCATCTGCTGCTGAACAGCCACCGCACAGAGCCCTGTCCTTCCTGTCGCCTGCTGTGATGTTTGCTGCAGTGGCTCACCTGCTCCCACCATTGCCTCCCTCACAACATCTGTTGGTTCTCCCAGGCCCTTGTTGACCAGGAAATCCAGTGCCTGTCTCACATGAGCCGGCTCAAGCACCTTAGCCAGGGCCTCAAGGCCAGCTGCCACACCCAGACGAGAAGCTGACAGGGCTGCCTGGGCTGCCTCGCGTGCCCGCCTGTCTGCGTCATCCCACAACACTGCTGCAGCTGCTTCATCCTGCTCCTCCAGGTCCTCACCAAACAATTCCAACACTGCTGACAAGGCTGAGGCAGTAGCGGCAGGGTGCTGCTGCACCGCGTCCGCCAGTGCTGCTGCTGCTGCTGCTCTGATGTCTTGCTGTGCTGCTGTGAGGTGATGCACAAGCCGGGGGATAATGGACTCATCCAGTTCACATCCAGCCTGCGAGGAACACAGCAGGAAGCACGGGAGAGAGTAAGCACAGTTCATCATCAGTCATGATGCAAACATTATGGTGTCCAGCAGTGCATAAGCTCCTTCATTGTGCAGCACTGTCAAGAAGTGATGGCTGTTATATGCATCGCTGAATGTTGCTATGTACCACCCTCATGCAGCAACCACAAACAGTGTGTGCAGACTATCAGCCTGATCGTGTGTGTCAGACGCAATGCTACTACCGCCTTGGCTGCTCGTCATGCTGCGGGTTGCAGTGTTGTTACCTGCTGCCACAGTGTGTGTGCTGCTGCTGCATTCTCTTCGTCCACATCATGCTGTGCCAGCGCCAGCACCGTCAACACCTCAACACTCTCAGGCGGGACTCCCTCGGCAAGTGTGGGCACGGCAGGGAGAGCCAGCAGAGCAGCAGCACGCACAGCAGCAGAGCCGGACAGCAAGCCTGACACTGCTGACAACAGCTCAGGGTCACCAACACCACAGCACAGAGAGCGCAGCAGAGCCTGAACACGATCCCTGCGGACAACAGCAACAGAATTTGATGAGCCAACTTGCCATAGAATCCTCGGTGTGGCCATGAGCAGCAACACATGACACCACATAACTGGCACTCTTCCTGGTACAGGCTGAACATGGCCTGGCAAGTCAGTAACCTTGTAATGCAGGTCCATGGAATGAGTCATATCACCTGTAAGCGGGTATGATCCCCAGCAGGTGGTACAGCAATGTGAGGCTGTCTCCCCTGGGTATGTCCTGCTCAGGTGATACATGCAGGGCCAGCACAGCCAGGGCCTGGTCATGGAGGGGGGTGATCGTGGGGCAGTGCAGCACAGCCGCAAGCACAGGGAACACCAGGGAGTAACTGGGGCCAGGCAGCGCACGCCTCGCGACTACTGTTGACTGGTGAAGGGCCTGTATGACGTCACTGACGGCACTGCGGCTGGGCATACTGTCATATGTGACACCCTCTGCCCCCCTGGCTGCCAAGCTCACAAGACGTAGACAGCCAGCAAGCAATAAGCTGCGGCTGCCCAGTGGTGCCGGCATACAGCGCACAAGGCTGCGAACAGCAGAGAAGGCAGCATTACCTACATGCAAACAACGACAATCACCTGTGAGGTTGTCTGTGTGACGTACAGCAGCTGTTGATTCAGATGAAAGCCACTCAGGTTGAGTGACTGTTCTGTGTTGCACCCCAGTCAACATTCGCTGGAGGTTTACAAGTTGCCCCCACGCTAAGCTGTGCACTGCTGTTGTGTCATGACCTGCAGATCGCTTACCACTGATAGGGCTGGCCAGCAGAGGTTGGCAGAGCTCTGACAACTCTCTGAGATGACCTGATGCAAAGCTGGTGTTGCCTTCAACAGAAGACTGTAAAGCTGCCAGGCCGATGTCCAACTTGGACTTGAGCGCAGCAATAGCAGCACGTATCTGTAGAAGCAAGGCAGTAGGTCCTGGAGCCGTCAAGTCACGGCTGATGGCGTGAAAACACATGCCCACATCAGCACTCAGCAGGGGGGCAGAATCTAAAGGTTGTGTCTCAGATGCAGCTGAGCTGTTTAAGCACACTTGTGATGCATGCAAACAAACCAGTCACGGGTGGCATGAGCCAACGCAATGCAGGACAAAGCCAGGCACACACTGCCAAGCTCCTACACACATGGATGCAGGTCCTGATGAGGGTCTAGCATTTGCCATTTGACAGTATGATACTGTGACCCAGACCATACTAAACAATTGATCAGCAAGCAGTGCACATCACCTGAGCCTCCTCCTCCAGTTTCTTGGCCCTGAGCTCTGCCTGTCTTGTGGCAGCATCTTTGGGGCCTTTGCCCGACACAGCAGCACCACCACGACCACCACCACGGCCAGCAGTTGCAGGTGGTCTGGCGGGCGCTGACTTGGGGGCAGCTGGAGCAGGCTCCTCATCGGCATCATCATCATCAGCTGAAGCAAATGCTCGGTTATCACTCTGCACACATGCAGTACAAACCAAGACGTGAGTTGCCCATCTGACATGCAACATGCAGAGACCGGCAGCATTGAGCAAACAATGGTGTCTGCTGCTGTCCACTAGCTAGGCTCTGTTCATGTGTTAACCCAGCGTGTGAGGTGTACAAGTAGTCAAAAAGCACAGGAGGCAGCCAGCATCCACCAGATGAAGCCCCTTGTAGCCCATATGACACCTCAGACAAGCTGACTCTGGGCGCTCGCTGGCCACCACTCTCCTGGCATGCACTCACCCTCATTCTTCCCCTGGCCTTGCGCACATTTTTGCTGACGACCACCTCTGGCACATACACCCCCTCAGGCACCAGCTCGCTGCTCAGCATACCCTCAGGGGTGTTGTACACAGCCACGTCATCAGCGGTCAACGAGTCATGCTCACTGCGGTCTAGCCACTGGCACAGGCCCAACAGCAAGGGGTCCAAGGCCGCTCCTGGTGCTGTTGCCATCACTGAACCCAGTGCCAGCTGTGCAGCAGTAACGTCACCACTGCAACTGCTGCCAAGACCTGAGCTGCCAAACAATGCCTCAAGAACAGGACCAGCCTCATCTGTACAAGCAAGACAAACAAGACAGGCACAATTTCTTCAGCCCTGACGGAATCTGCATGGCAGCTCCTGACTATGCAGCTCCATACAAGCCAACCACTAGCCCAAATGCCTGGCCATCTTGGTTATTGCTGCCTCATTTTTTGACTCTAAAAAGTCAGTGCAACACAACTGAGATTGCTGACAGGGGTGTAAGCAGCAGCGGCTGACTGGCACTCCAGGCGTCTGAGTGAAAAGCCCACATGGCCTGCATCCCAAGAGGACATGACCTGCCTGTCCTCGGCTTCAGACCGCAGAAGCCGCAAACACACAACACAGCGTGCAGATGGTTGATCAGCATCAAGATAATTCACCTTTGAGCAGTGTTGTGACCGGTCCCCGCAACCTTCTGGCAACCACCTGCCATGTAGCGCGCTTGTTTGCAATACCAGCGGTTATGGCCGAATGATGTGCCATCAGCAAAAGCTCTGGCAGGCCAGCACTAGACAGTGCACCACAGCCAAGCTCTGCTGCAGTTTCCGCACTGGTGCCTGGCAGCAGTGCCAGCGTGGCTTGATGAAAGCGGTGGGAGTATGTTCCTACTGCTGCGCTCACACCTTCACCACTGGAAGCATCCTGCACCACAAAACACATACCACTGTGAACATGGGGGTGCCAGCTCATCAGCTGAAATACCCCCATTGTACAACACACGCCCGACTAAGGCATATGAGTCGAGCAGCCCTAAACCCTTGCACAACACTGATTCTGCTACGATAATGGTGGCCTATGCTACAGGCAAGCAGCCCTTGCCTTGGCCCTTCCCCTTGTGTCTGTGCTGCCAGCTGCATGACTCACCGCCAGCACTGTTGCCTCTGCCGTGTTGTTGGCCCAATGTCTCAGGCCCCGCAGCAGCTGTGCCATCAGTGTGCACTGCTCAGTCAGCAGTGACTTGCAGCCCTTCACAGCAGTGCGCCGCACGACAGTGTCATGATGCAGCAAGCACAGCGCCAACAGACGGCACACAGACTCCCGGCAATCTGTGCAACATGACAAGCAGAGCAAATAATCAATCAATCAATGGTCGGCAGATCCAGGGAGGGATAAGAAGTTGCAGGCGAGGGCTGTGCTAGCACCCAAAGTTATCACCATGTGGCTGCAGAACACACTCCAGAAAAGGGACAGCCGATCACAACCGATTACATTGGTGACCAAAGCCAGTCTAGGCATTGGGAGCATGGCCTTCAATGTGCTGACTCTGTGAGCAAAGATGGGTCATAAGTGTCAAAACAAAGACCAGCCTGAGTGCACTGTGCAACGACTGACCTGTGTTGAGCTTGTCAGCATGTCGAAGCAGCAACACGTGTGCTAGTGCTGCTGCAGGAGCTGCTTCAGCGGGTGACAGCTTGGCCAGTGTTGACGCCGCCAGCAGCGGTGAACTAGCTGAGAGTGGGCCTGACCACACATCAGCTCTGGTGAGCACAGCATCTGCAGGGGATGCAGGACAGAGTGGAGCTTGGATGCATCGTTGGCAAGCGCGGTGACCTGTTCCGTGTAGTCCTGTGTGACAGAAATATGTGCTGGACAACAGTCAATTAGCAAGCAGCCAGGTGTGCTGCAGCCGCTGACCAGACCCTGCTGCTTTGCTTGAGCCAGTGCCACCTGTTTGCCGCAGCTTACCTGCATCTGGACTTGATGCTGCAATCTGTGCTGCCAACAGTAACGCACTGATGCCCACACCGCGTGACACTGCCTTAGTGCAGCCCTCTGCTACCAACTTGGCTGCTGGTGCTGCCAGAGCAGACATCTGGCCAGCCATCAGCGGTGATCCGCGTGTGCCTGCTAGTGCTGCTGAAAGGCAAGCTCGTCTAAGGCTGTCCTTGCCATCATTCAGCCCAGCAGCCAGCTGACCAGCTACTGCTGCCGGGCATCCATTGCTGCCGCAGTATGGCAGCCAGCGTGCCAGGCAGCTCATCAGAGCAACCTTCACATCCTCAACGGCTGCACATCAAGGGGAGGTACCAGCAGACGGGCAGGAACATGCCACAAGTGACAAGAAACACATGACAGGAGCAGTAGCACAAGCTAGGCTGGGTGCTGCAGTGCTGATGTGACACGGCAGACACCCCTGATTGCTATAGCTTTGCTGGCACAGAACACTAAGGCTTACATCACTGTAGGTTGACCACACTGCGGCACATGATCTGCCCAGCACGCAAGTACAAGCTTCAAGCAACAGTCTTTGGTCCCCTGGCAAGAAACTGCTGTTGACTCACGTTCGTCTTTGTAAAATGTACTGCAGAAAGTTGCTGCTGCAGTTGCAACCTCCTGCATGCCTGGTTGAGCTGCTGCCATGTCTGCCAGCGCTGCCAGTGCTGCTGTAAGCGCCACCCGCTCAGCTGCCACCTTCACCTTGCCTTCAGCAGATCCATCCAACACACAACACACACGCTGAACCAGCTGCAGGCCAACACTGGGGTCGCGGACACAAACAGCAAGGGCTGATAGAGCTTCTTGGGAAACCTGGACCAGTGATACAACACAACCATAGTTCACCAGCTGGTATGGCAGATGCATGGCAGTACGCTCAGGCGGGATGTAAGGATGAGCTGACATAGATAGCTCCTCAGCTTGGGTGGACCAAGCAGGCTACTGGCAGCACATACAAGTAGCTGTGACAAAGGGAGGTGCTGGTGCATGTATGTCTGCTGAGCCACTCAGCCGGGCTGCTGCCCAGTCCTGTTCACTCACCCCTCTCACTGCTTCCTTGGCCCTCAGCTGCTGCAGCAAAAGATTCACCAACTCAGGTGCAACACTGCTGATGTCGAGTTGAACATAGCCCAGCACACCAGCTAATGCTGTGATGGCAGGCTCTGGTGTGCGCCTGATAGCCTTGCAGGCTGCAGGAATGAGCTGCTGTGTCAGCTGCTCAGCTGTCAGAGATGTGGACAGCAGGGGGGAAAAGGCAGCCAGCTGCACAGCTTTAGGCGCCTCACGGGCAGCCAGAACCTTGTCACACAGCACTGGAAGCAGTACATCCACCGCTGCATTGCTTTGCTGCTGATGCTGCTGCTTGCCTGGCTGCCGTAAGCCTGCTTCCAGAGTAACTGTCACAAGCCCTGGGGTGCCAGCGACTCCTGCTGCTACTGCCAGGTAGTCTGCAAACAGTTCAGGTTTGTTGCGAAGTAGCCTAAACACTGCCCGCTTGGCTGCTTGCCACCGCTGCTGCTGGCCCACATGACTGCTGCTTATGTGGAAGAAGATGTCCAGCAAGCCACCCTGTGCCTCTATCAGCTTTTGTACCGCTTTAGTGCTGCCTGAGGGCAACCGCTCCAGCACTAGGCAGCTCCACTCCAGCAGTTTGAAGGCGTTTTGTGGGGGCTGCTTGGCTGCACATGCCTTCAAGAGCACAGCAGCAAATGCCTTGAGAAATGCTTCATCTGCCAAAGCACTCCTTACCCACTGATTCACAGCCCGCTGCTGTGCTTTAAGCTCATACGCAGGCAGGGTCTCCAGCACCAGCGCAGCTAGCTCGGCACTGTGGTCGGACAAGAACCCTGCAGGCACAGGCAGCGGAGCAATGCGGGGATCAGCAATGTACAGCAGCCTGGACTGCTGTCCTCCGGGCATTATACAAGGCACGCAGCCCTCTGCGGTCAGAGAGCATCGTGAACATGCACACGATAGGCTACCCAAAGGACGAGGTACCGGCTGGCCATAACAGCGGGGTAGCCTGCACGAGCTACCTTCTGTTCCGATGGCCGTCTTCAAGCTGGTGCTCCACAGCAAGACACTTTCCTTGCCAGAACCACGGCCCGCAACAAACTTTTGTGCGTAGTGGATTGTTTCAGCCATCCTGCTCTTTGGGACGCACTATGGCAGGAATGATAGCATGGCAGCTGTTGCGACTGAGCCTGTATGCTTGTCTGATGGCGCCGACCCGTTCCTTTTACGTCATGATAGCATTGGCATACAGTTCTAGCTGTACAGCGTGGCCGTCAGAGGTGTTCTGGCTGACAAGGTGACAGACTCGTACTTGATCGATGTACAGTTGAGTGCTGTTGCACATTCGCTTCAAGAGTTCTCGGCGGTTTAAGTATAATCTTCTACAAACGTGGCTTACGCATAATAAAGCAGGGTAGCTGACAGGCAGAGCAGTTCAGGCTCGGGGGGAACTGCAGTCCCAGGTCCTAGTACTACTACTGGTGTCACAGGGGCAGTACTTCGTCGGCGCAAGTCAAACGTAGTTTGAATGCCATACCATACAGGCACAGCCCGACATTAAAGACAGCATTGATCAACATATGAGGAACAATCATTGATCACAAATGGCAAATGCTTGCGGTTTGGGAGCAAGTCTTCCCACTCCAGCCAAAGGCCCTTCAAGCCACAGCCCAAAAGCAGACAGCCAATTGCTATCACCTGACCTCCGATGCTGGCGCACTACAACAGGTGCAACCCCTCGCATAGCAACCGCACGACTGGAGATGAACAGGGGCTATATCTTCAAACATCAAGTGTTTCTAAAGATGAAATATGCATTCGGCGCCGAATGGCCGGCCATCTAAAACTGGCCCTGAAAGCACCATGTCACAGCTTGTGACTGGTTTCAGCTGGTCCAAGAAGCACCTAACTTTGTTGACAGCATCTCGGGCTGTGCACACATACAAGACTGCCGACCACACAACACACCCATACAACAGCAAAACTCCCTATCCCACCATACACGCTTGTTGGATTGCAACAGCCCACACCAAGCAACCTGTGTAGCAGCCACTGCACCCATGTAAAAGAGACTGAGCCCCCATGTACAGTCAGTTACAGGTCACCATAATCAAGCACGGCTCTGTTGTTGGCTGGTGCATCCAAGTCATAGTAGTGTTTCAGATACCCAGGTCCTTCCAGCTTTGTTCCAGGTGGAGCTGCCATTGCCCCCGCAAATGGCCCCCTCCCAGACCTGCCTGCACCCCGCCCTCGCGCAGTGCCCATCATGCCCCCTCGTGCCCCCGCCATGCCCCGGCCACCCTGTGCTGGAATGAACAGCGGCATGCCACCCATGTCACCTGCCATCATTGATGGGTCAATGATCATAGGCGCTCCCAGTGGCATAGCCCCCGGCAGCCCTGGCATCATGCCTGGTCCTGGCAGGATGATTGGCCCCGGCAGGCCTCCCATCATCATCATCTGGCTGGGATCAACCATAGGGAGACCACCCATCATGCCAGAGGAAGCTAGGCCCTCAGCACCAGCTGACACACGAACCCCACGACCCAACATGCCACCACGAGCACCCCGGCCACGCATAGGACCTAAGCGACCAGGCCCACGGCCAGCAGCACCAGCGGCCGGCACGACAGCAAAGGCTTCATCACCTTCATAGCCCTCCTGCAGCAGCAGCAGCAGCAATAGCAAGTGGTGCAGTCAATCACAGCTAGGCACATGACATTCCATGGTGGCTGAAAGCCATCTATCGGTTACAAACAGCACAAGCTGACCCCACAAGCTGCCAAAGCAAAGGACAAGCCCTGTCTTGGTTTTGGTAGCAGCTCAGTGCCACACATGTCAACTTGCATCCATACTGCAATTGATTACTCACATGCCAGTCTCCAGCTGCCACATCTGTCATGTGTGTGTCCACAGCGCCAGCTGGCGGCACTCCAACTGCGGCAGCACGCTCTGCTTCCTGCTGCTTGACCACTTCACGCTCAGCCTCATGTTTGGCCTTGTTTGCCTTCTCATAAGCCAGCCAGTACAGTTCATTGCGGATGACATCACGCTGCTCCTCCAGGCGTTGCTGATGCTTGTTGTAGATGTGCTTCACAACAAACCGCTTTTCAAGGAAGAACTTGTTGCTGAATTTGCTGCCCCACCTGCAACCATGACAAATAACATGATGCATATGGGCAGTCAGTAGAGCTGCATGTACACCAATGATCCATGCACATGCAAACACACAGTGAAGCTCATCACTCAGGCACCCAAGTAGCAAGCAGGTGAGGCACGCAATGTATCAAATGCCTTGAACGTGCTGTCTAGCTGACCATAGAAGCCCATAGCGACATTACCACTTGTTAGAGCCGCCCAGTGACGCAACTGCAGCCAGCTTACTGCAACCAGCCTACTGCAACCAGCTAATCCTCAAGCTTTCCCAGCATGTTGAAGGCAGCCTAGCTCTTCTCAGGCAATTACCACTCAGCTGAACCCAACTACAGTGGACTAACTGGTGATGCACACGTATGCGAATGAACTCAGTGCCAGGACCGATTTTGTTGTTGCTTGCTGCCAAAGAATTGCTCTCAATTGTTGCAGAGTCTAGAAGACGAGCTCACGAGACAGCAACATACATGAATGCCCTGTGGCAGCTGGCTATTCTGTCACGACTAGCCATGGCTAGCTGTGCTGGCATTAGCTAACACTGACGGTCAGGCGCCGGTGAGACTATCAGCCCATCTGGTCAAGCTGCACTACTCAATGTAACATATGCCTTCAAAGTGTGTAACATGTGTGTCGACACTAAAAATCTTGGTGACTGTGTTGCTCAGCACGGTGTGGTCCAGACACGTAAGAAGGTAATGGGCGTGACCAGCTCACAGTTTGATCGAACAGACTCACGCAAACAGCTCATAACCTGTGTGAGGTTGCCAATACTTGCTATGCCGTATCTCTTGTTGTGACAACTGGTGCAGATTCAGCTCATAGATCTTGGGACAATGAATAAGTCCTTCATCGTGTTTGCAACACTTAGCAGAATCGCAAGCAGCTGTGAGCAGCAGCAAGAGTGATTAATAACATGCCACTTAGCAAGCACAGATGAGCAGAAGTGACACGGGCCTGATACACTGCGCAGACAACTGGAATGCACTAGACACGCTTTAGAACACAGCTGACACTGCTGCCGTATACACACTTACTTCTTGTCGCCTTCCCTTTTGATCTGACTCTCAACAAATGCCTCAAGGCGCTTCTCAATCTGCAGACACACGCAACGACAATATGTGAGTATTGGGTATGGTAAAGTTCTGGGAGCTTGACAGCACTCCACCTGCGCAACATCAGAGGTCAATCCCAGTGACGCCGTGGGCCAAACTCAGCCAGCATAAGTATCCAGGGGTGTAGTCCAGGTGCGTCATTACCTCCTCCCTGGCACAACCCTCCAGCAGTGGGTCTGGCTTCTCTAGGCGTGCAGCCCACACCTTGTCAACACGTTCAGCCAGATCATCACGGTCTGACTTGGCTGCAAAAACAGCCAGAATGAGGGAGCAGCGGCGTTAGCAGCAGTAGATATAAGCAGTATTGCGGAAGAGAAGCAATGGTCCAGATGCTGTGCCATGGCTGTCACATCACCAGGCCAGGCTGTGCCACAATCATATCGTGGAGTCGCCAGGAGTACCAGCGCCACACAGCCAGCCGGTGCAAAATCTGCTGCAGCTTTGTTACATATTCTGTCTGTGCTGGGTTGCAGGCACGCAACCAACAGTAGCACGCAACATGACAGGCGTAGTCACGATCAAGCCCACTGACAGCTCTGACCTACCTTCCACCTCATCCTGCTCTTCCCCTTCTTCTGGGCGTTGACCACGCACTGTGCGGTTGACATGCCGCCGTTCATCGTACTCAGCCTCCAGCAACAGCTCCTTGCCACCATAGTAGTCAATGCCATGCACTCGCCACAGCCATGTCAGCAGGAGGTCCAGCTGGCCAAGTCTGTGCTGCAGGGACTCATCATCATCAATGACAACATCTTCTGACTCAATCTCTGCCATCACGGCTTTCAACACGCTGGCTGGTGTCTTGGAGCCATCAGCTTGGGCATCTTCACCCTCTGCACAAACAGCAAGCACAGACGTATCGACCCTCAGGAAGAGTGCGGCAGATAAGGCTGGTGATCAAGCCACCCGGCTGATAAACAGCCAGACTGGCCACAGGACGCAGCAAGCACAGATAGACACCTCAGGAGTGTCTCAACAAAAGCTGCTCTGGCAATCAGTCCAACAGGCTGAAATCATCGTGCTGTGCCCTGTGAGGTGCAGAAGCTCTGCTGATACCTGCTGAGTACCAGCTGCACGCTGCACAAGCCATCAGGCATGAACACCACTAAGACAATGGCGCAGATATGAGCGCCCCTATGAATGCACTTTTGATTACTCAAGGCTTACCTTTTGATTTCTCCCCCTCTGCAGCCTCCTCTGCCCCATCCGCTGCCTCCACCTTGGGCAGGAGTGGGTTGTCAGCCAGCTGCAGGCCACGCTGGTGGTCTACCACAGCCACTAGCTTCTTGGCTAGCATGTAATCACTGGCCACCCGGTCAGGCTTCCACAGGCATACTGGGCCCTCAGGGACAGGTGCCGGCCCCACAGGCTCACCCTCCTCTGCAGCACCACCTGCTTCTGACAGGCCCTGGTTGAAGCCTGGACTAGCGGGGTCAAGCCGACCATCCCTGATGTCTTCACACAACTGCTGAGCAGCAACCACAGCGTCATCCATGTGACGCCGGAGAGATGCCTCAAAAGCCGACGGATGGTAAGCAGCCCGCACACTGCAGGAATGACAGGTTCGTGGCAGAGCTTATGTATACTACTTAGCTGGAAGCCCGATGGCTGCGCTAACAAAACAGCAGATGATGTCTTGATGCCACGTACACCACAGCAAGTCTGTTGTGCTGAGCACACATGCTATGGTGTAACGTCCAGCCAACTCACGCATCTGAGGTCTTCTCTTGCTCAAAGCGCGCCTTCAGGTGATCTCCGAAGTGCTCTGTCAGGTACTGGTCATACAGCTTCTGTGCTTCCACAGGGTTGACATTGTCTGGCACATCCTCAAGCAGGAAGCGCTTGAAGGTCTTGGGCTCATTGCCCTGCTCATCGCCACCGCCGCCGCCACGTCTGAAACAAGCACAATGCACAAGACAGCGGCAGAGCTCGGCATGCTGGATTGGCAATCCATACACACGGCCGATGCACCTACATGTAAAGTACCAAGGTGAGACGCACAGCAGCAGGCGCCAACACACAGAAAGGTGGACAAGGGGCAACTACTAATACCATCTGCAATAATTGCATGAACTCACTTTGGCGGGGGCGGTGGTTGCTGATAGTAGTCATCATACCCAGCATCGTACCCACGACCATAATCAGGTGAATGGCGGCGGCGGGGACTGTACCTGCAGGTGGGGATGTGAGCAATGGACACAGTGCATAACCGCACAGCAACACTGCATGGGAAATAGACCACCAGCAGGCCAGGTCCTAAGCAGCTTGTGCATGTGCAACAGTCAACATGCAGACGGCAGCTGCAAGTTGCTGCAGCTTTGCACCTCCGGCACAATCATGAACATGCTGCCCGCAAATATCTGCAAGCTGTGCTTCTAGGACCCTCGTCTGCACCAATGTGGTACCAGTGCTCTGCTGCAAAGTTACTTACTGTCTCTCCCTGTAATAGTCATCATCTCTCCTGTGTCTCTTGTCTTCCCTGCCCCTGTAAGGTGGGCTGACTGACCGCCTGCGTCTGCCCATGCCAGACATCGGTGGGCCTCGCCTGTCGCCATCGCGGCCATAACCTCGCTCTGGAGGCATGGCACCATAAGGTTCACCCCTGGGTGCGCCTGACTTGGGCACACGGGGTGGTGGTATGGGCGAATGATCCCGCATCATGGGCCGCTGCCTGGCACGCCGCTACACCAGCTGAAGTGTCTGCAAGCAATGCAGAACCACACAGAGCCTGTTGGGTGCCTCCCAGCTAGACCTTTTTGAACACGAGGGCCTTACACTTGTGGTGGAAGAATTCTGCTAGCACATATGGTGCAGCAACTGTCTGCTATGTTGCGTTCGCAGGGCTGCTGGTAGCTTAGGACTCCTGATTACAGCAGCACATTGAAGTACGTTGCACTAGTAGGACGTTGTGCCATAAACTCAGTGACACTTGTCTACTCATGCTGCAGTTGCTTTAGTATGTGGACCTGCTGCATCAAGGTGTCCAGCAGGCTGGGTCTGAATTCTGCCGTGTAAAGCCACCTTTCAGCCGCCTGCTCAGCACGCTGCATCAAGCTGGCAACCATGTAACAAACCACGCTTTCGCAGATGAGCCTGCACGGGCTTTGGCTTGATGAATTTCAAGACCTTGCTGCTGCACATCAAACAGGGTCGGGACATCTTCACGCATGCTATGAAAGACCAGATCAGCGCCGCACCTTCAAAAGCGCGTCTATGTAGCAAAAATAAAGATGCCTAGGACTCTCACAGCCAAACGGCCCAGCTGGGAAGAGAAGAGGTAGCCTCGGCTGCTATGCTTTGCACTTGCACCGCACTGGCACTACAAGCATCCATTTTGCAATGGTACGTGGTAAGATCTTGATAACTCATAGAAGCAGAGCAGCTGTCCACTTGTTGTCACTTCGTAAGTAACCAACCCTTGCACAGCTGAGCTGTGTGAGGCCTGACATTTTGAGGGATGTGTCAACCTGCCGTTGGCCGCTGCATTCTAACTTACTGCAAGGAGCAGGTTGCACCGTCCAGCCCTCGTTCATACTGGTTGTCCGCGAGCCCGTTGCAGCTGTCGGTCGCTTCGCTTGAGCTTGAGAGTAATGGCTGATGATCTATGGGACTGTGAGGAGCTGGTAGCAGAGGAGGCAGATGATGAAGGTACAGTCTGGCGGGAGCACAGAACTGGCAAGCAACCTGCAAGCACAAGCTGAACGCAGTTTTCATACTCTGCAGAATGGCCAGAAGGCAGTGATTCAGACTCTTCATCAAAAAGAGCTAGAAAGCGCCGGAAACGAGGCAGGCCAGTTGTGAGGCAGGTACTCTGCTCTGGTGTTGAGGGCTGATGCCATTGGGAGCCTGGGAGGCAGCAACCCTTCTATGCAAAACGTGCAACATGAGAACTGACTGGATTATGCATCCACATGCTGTCTGCAGGTAGAAACGTCTAGTGATGATGGTGAACAGCAGCAGCAGGAACTTGTAGACGACGAGGACGATCCATTCCCTGCAGATGTCTTCACAGATGTCATCAACCAGCAGGCAGCAAAGCGACAGAAACGCGATGACACTCCGTCACCAGTCGTACTAGACTCTGAGGGTGTTACAGAAGCAGACACCCCAGCTCGCAGCAATGGTACATGGGCAGCCAGAGGCAGTGGTGCTGTTGATGCTGCACGTATCAGCAGCAAGGCCCAGCAGCTGGCAGAGAGACAGCGGGTCATGAGGGAACAGCTTGAACAAGTGAGGAGGTTTGGTGAGGAGGAGGAGGATATTGATGACGAGCCAGGTCAGCAGTTGTCAGGCGGCTGGGAGTCTGCTCAGCAACATTGTTTCTTGGGGCCAGCTGCATTGCAGCGAACCACAGCATCCATGCCCGTGTTGCTTTGTAAGCATACAAGTCGTGCAGTGGCACATGCCTGCTTGGTTCCAAGTAAGGCAAGCCTGTCAACACTTATTAACACTGACTCCAGTTTAGGAACCAAGTGCCACGCACCAGTACAATTTCCTGGTCTGTTGTCCCTGTTGTGTGCACCATGTTCATTCGTCTGCTGCCATAAGCAATGCTCGGCCAGCCTGTTTATGCTCTGTTCACTGTCCACTGCTTCAGAGATAGTCCCTTTGTCTCCCCTGATGGACAGCAGCAAGCGCCAGAAGAGTAGTGACGAGCAGGCTGACCCGCTAGACTGGTTAGCTGCTGACATCACCCCGGCAGCCACTTCAAAGGCAAAAGCTCAGGGCGCTGCAGCTGAACCAGCAGATGACAAGTTGCCGCTGAAGTTCAAGACCCAGGACCAGAGGGAGGTCACTGTACGTGTCAATCCCTCTGAGCCACTGCAGGCAGCGTTGGACAAGTTCAGGGAGCTTGTCCAACAGCAGGGGTGGGGCAGGGTGACAAAGTTCATGTCTCCAGACGGGGATAAACTGACGGGCAATGAGACAGCAGAGGAGCTGGAGCTGGAACAAGATGACATTATTGAGGTGAGCAACAGCAGCTACATGCAGCAAAAGCATAGCCAGCTGTAGCTAGCCACATAACAGCAAACCACTTCAACATTTTGTAGCAGCTGTGCCTGATCACTAAATGTGTGTGTGCAGCAATGGTCGTTTGTTAGCTTGCATTGTCACGTAGCAGGAGTCAATGTCACATTGTCATTGCTTTATGCAAGACATGTCTGTGTTTGCTTGCAGGTATATCTGGCCTAGCAGAAACATACCTGCCGCTGCTACAGTCGATTGCATCTGTGAGGCTAGTCCCTGTGAGCCTACATTGTGCGGAGGCGCAATGTTGTGGGGCACACTGTTCTTGGTGTTGCATGCTGTATGCTCCTGGTGTCAGAAGCCGTTGCATGACAACCTTGACTTGGTCAGTTTGTGTGAAAGCAGATGTTTCCTAGTCCTGGACCAGC
>NSMO01014369.1:0-39849 GCA_002588565.1 Coelastrella sp. UTEX B 3026 | reverse complement strand
GGCTGGTGCCTCATGTCAGCCACAGCTGACACCAGACTTGCAGAACGTGTTCGCTCAGCGCGTTTGCGTTTGATGCTTCTAGAGCAGCAGCAGGCCGATACAGTGACAACTCATATGGCTGTTCTCCTCGTTGACTGTGCTTGCATGTGGAGAACATGCATGTACTGCCCAGGGGTCTAACAAGAGACTGACACAAGAATTCTGCAACTCACAAAATGGCAACCACAGAATGGTTCGCTCGTGTTACAGACGCCACTTGTTATAAACACACTTTGTTTTATACTTGGTATTATTTGATCTATCTTGCTGCCGCAGGTTTTCAATCAAGCAGGTGCAATGGGTACTTACCAGGTCCAACACCCACATTGGCAAGCCCTTTCTGGAAGGCAACTTCGCACCAGTACACTCAGAAGTCTTCACACAGAACCTCCCACTCATAACAGCCAATGGCAAACTTCATAGTGGTGAACTTCACACCAGTCCTCCCACCAAAGCTCACATCAAAGCTCCCAATGACTTTAGCAGCATTAGCAACTGCCAGCAGCTTGAGAATCAAGCAAATCAGGCACCACAATCTACAAACAGGGACAGCAGCAGTCCAGACAACAGCAGCAACACAACAGCAGATATCAGCAGAGCATCCAGTTCAGAAGCAGCAGATTCTGTTGCTACTGCTAGTGATCTGGATGTCCAAGGTTCCAGCCAGATCGATGCTACAGCTGACATCCAGGAGCTCAGGGATCAAAACACAGTGCGACCAGCAGGGTTTGAAGGGGGTACCGGCAATGGACCTCTTCCAGCTGCAGTTCCAAAGCTGTATGGCGCTGACAAGCTACCAGCTGACCTGTCTGGAGCGTTTCTGAGGGTGGGACCTAACCCATACCTGAAACCGATGGGAGGTAAGAGTGACCGGATGCCACAATCAACCATAGTAGTTCATGATTTGTCGGCAGATTGTGAAGGTGAGGTGGAGCCCCCAGTTCTGCAGTTGTATGATCCTGCCTCTGTGACGGAATAGGGTTTGCCCCGCCTCTCTTGTATGTGAAGCAGCATGCCGGGACTCAAGTCTCACTCCAGTCAAGGTCCATGCTGATGGTGGCCATTTATGAGCCACCGCAGAGGAATATGACTCGGCATGCCTGTCCAGCAGCGTTTCGGAGAACCCCTAGGACTAGTTTGAGCTGCTCATAGGTGTTCTCTGCAATATGTCAAACCTGGGCTTCCTGAGCTTTGTCTGTTGGAAACTTTTTCTTTTTGCTGTGCAGGTTATCATTGGTTTGATGGCGATGGTATGGTTCATGCTGTGCGTATAAAAAACAGCACAGCCAGCTACTGCAACAGATGGGTGCCAACAAGCAGACTCCAGCAGGTGGGGAGCAAATCTCAAGCATTGGGCTGGTATGTAACAGCAAACAGTACTGCTTGGCCTGCAATATCTGGTAATGCATGCTGTGTGGCGGTTGGAAGTGGGTGGAAGTGGTGAACGTGCAGCAACCACATGTATCTCACTGCAGTAACAAGCAGCAGCATCCTGCTTATGTTTGTAGAGCTGTGCTAAAGACAACCAGGCGGTTTGTTTTTGCTGTCACTGGGCCGAGGGAGGGGACCGGCAGTGTTGATAGTAGCGGTTCTGTCTTATGGTTTCAAACTGTTGCCCCGCCAGGACAAAGTGCTGCTGGCAATGTACAAATGCAAGGCTCACTGTCTTAGGCGGGACTGTTCTGTTACGGTCTTGGTCGGTGTTTTGTATGTGTAACTGCCAGTAACAACTTGGTGTGTTATCCACCATGGCCAGTAGCATGCTCCCAGGCAGCTGATGACAGTGTGTGGTATGAACATGTTTGCAGGAAGTATCGGCCGGGTGGCCGATGTTTGCCAGGCTGGGTGACTACATGGGGTTCAAGGGTCTGGCGTTGATCATGCTCAACAAACTCAAATACAAACTGGGGGTTATTGATGGCACACAAGGTGAACCAGTTACACAGCTCACAAGATTGCGTGAGCTGTGGCTGGTGGGTAGCTTGTATATGTGCTTACATGAGGTGCTGCTCAAACAATACAGCATGGGCGACCGCACAAGCAGCTGTGGTGTGCTGGCATAATACTACTGAGTTCAGCAGCTGTCGGCCTTACTCCTTGTGGTGGTTTGCCAGTCTGGGTGACTGCATGGGGTTCAAGGGTTCAACAATAATCATGCTTAACAAACTCAAATACAAACTGGGGGTTATTGATGGCACACAAGGTGAACAAACCGCACATGTAACATGATTGCATGAGCCCTATGGCTGGTGGGTAGTTTATATATGAAATCCCACGAATGAGCGAAGTATTCTCACAACATGGGTTGGTTGACTGCACAAGTTGTATATAAGCTGGCAGCTGTTGTCTGCTAGCGTGACACTGCTGCGTGCAGCTGTTGGCACATCCTTTTTGTAAAGGTGACTGAGCCATGCAACAGGTCAGCTGGCAAGATCTGCATGTCATGCTTGTGATGGTTTGCCAGGCTGGGTGACCACATGGTGTTCAAGGGGACACAGTCCTTATGACCCATGCATCTTGTCTGCCGGTCTTGAATGAAGAAGACATGCCATGTGGATTAATTGAACGTAACGGATGTCCTGCATGGCACTTATCAAGCACAGTTCTGTACTTGCTGCTGCTGCTGCATGTAGTGGTACTGCTAATACAGTCCTACTTACCCATCCATCACGCCTGCGGGCCTTGACTGAGAGACACATCACAGTTGCACTGCAGCTGTAGTGTGGTGGGCGTCATGCATGACACCTGTCAAGCACACTTCTGTAGTTGCTGCTGCTGCTACTGGTGGTGGTAGTGGAACTGCTAACACAGCCCTAGCAACCCGTGCTGCATGTCCCTTAGCCCTGAGTGAAGCAGACATGTCTCATATAATACATCAGGGCATGTTTCTTGTCCAGCAAAACAATTATCACTGGGTCTGTTTGCATGCAGAATATGCTGACACAAGAAGACCTCCTGTCAACTGACCCCCTGCTGCTGCGCTGCTGCCGCTGCAGGTAGCGGCACTGCGGATATAGCCCTAGTTACTCATGCTTCACGTCTCACAGCCTTGAGTGAAGGAGACATTTCTTATGTGATATAACGTCAGGCATGTTTTGATTTCTCTCTCATCCAGCAAAGCAATGGCCAGTGGGTCTTTGTAAATGCAGAGTATCAGTGCTGACACAAGAACACCTCATGCCAATCAACCAAGTGCTGCTGCTGCTGCTGCTGCTGCAGGTAGTGGTACTGCTAACACAGCCCTGGTTACTCATGCATGATGACTGCCAGCTTTGAGTGAAGGAGACATATCACATATGCTTCGCAGCTGTAGTGTGGTGGGCGTCATGCATGACACCTGTCAAGCACTTTATTTTTACTTGCTGCTCCTGCTGCTGCTGCAGGTAACGGCGCTGCCAACATCGTCCTGCTTGCTAATGCTTCACGACTCTAGGGTTCTGAGTTTAGGAGAAATGTCTCACAAACATATCATACCTACAACACAACACCAGGCATGTTTCCAATGCAGCAAAATCCTTCACTGGGTCTGTGTAAAAGCAGAGCATCAGTACTGACACAAAGAACGTATCTTGCTGATCGACCCGCTGCTGCTGCTGCTGCTGCTGCTGCTGCTGCAGGTAGTGGTACTGCCAACACAGCCTTGATCACCCATGCATCTCGCCTGCTGGCCCTCAGCGAGGGCGACATGCCCTATGCCCTGCGGTTGATGTGTGATGGTCTGTTGGAAGCTGTTGGCAGGGTGACAGTCAGCGGACCAGTTGGGAAGTCATTCACAGCACATCCAAAACTTGACGCTATCACAGGTAAGCATGGCCTGCAGCTGAAGGACGCTGCTGCTTAGACCACCTGGCTTGCACTTGTTTTCGACCTGTATCAAGCTTGTTAGATGTGAAGAGTAGACACTGCAAAGTATCCAATCCATGGATTCAGCCGGAGCCTGTGACCTTGTTGAACTTAATGATGATTCAACTGCTGATGTGACGGGGATGCCATATGTAGCTGATGTGATATGGTCTGTTGAAATATATTGCTAGAGTGTGGCAGTTTGGTGGACCAGTCAAAGTGCATTGTAAGCACAGCTCAACACAACCAAAACTATATGCAGGCACTGGCGCAGTTGTCTTCAATATTATGTTTGCATGACATTGTGTACAAGGCTGTTGCTTTTTCTGCTTTGCGCCCACAAAGCCCAACATCGCGTGTTTTCAGTGTGTGTGGTCTGTGTGATCAATTGTTAGAAGCTGACATAATGAGCAGATCTCCACTCCAATTTCGAGCTTTGTTCTGAGTGCTAGAATTTGTTCTGAGTGATAAAGTCACTGCTTTGGGCGTCATTGTTTTTGCCTTTGAAATGGAACACGGTTCCAATAGCCGCAGAGCTATGGCTGGTGGGTAGCTTTGCTGCAATGCCACTGATTACTGCTGTTGTTGCTGCCCACAGGTGAGCTACATTTCTTCAGATACACATTTGATGCGCCCCCCTACGTTTCATACGGTGTGCTCGGCCCCCAAGGCGACCTGATCAACACAGTACACCTCACACAGAAGAACATGCCACGTCCCGTGATGATGCACGACTTTGCAATCACGGAGAACTACATACTGTTCCTGGACAACCCCTTGGTTTTTGATGGCGAGGTAATGTGGTGTTGTCTGTGGTGACTTTTGTTTATTTGTTCAAGAGCACCAGGTCAGGTGTTCAGCGGTGCATTTAGTCTGAGTTGTCCTTCTGGGAAGCAAGTGCTGAGACCTATTATATATACATATCTTGTGTTTTGTATCGTATTCTGTGCCCCAAACTGCTCATGCAGCACACTTCTGGCCCACTGCACAAAGGAGGGGAGGTTTGCAATGTATTTTGCAATTGCGGTTTCAGGATGCACAACTATGAGCCACCGCACTGCTATTCGTGCCAGGTCCTGGTGAACTTCACTTCCGAGTCGGCAGCATCCGTTGTCCAACCGTACGTTGTTCATGCCAAAGCACAGGGCAGTCTATGACCATAGCGTCAGCAAAACCGACTCAGGCTGGGGTTGTCTGGACAAATTGTGGTTTGAGCAGGTTGCCATCAAGTCCTGCCGACACAACATTATATCACGTGTTTCATATGCAGCCTATGGTGAAAGAGAGCAAATTGCCATTCGGATGCCTTGAAACTGGACTTTCAAGGCATCTGAGACCAACAGGCTTGGCACAAGCACTTAGGCATTGTGCTGAGCAGGACCATTTGCAAGTGTTCATTCATATTAGGCTTATCTCAATGTCAATGCACCTTGCAACGTCTCAAGCAGAGTCTGGATAACGCCTTTTTATTCTTGCAGCGTATGGTGAAAGACAACAACGTACCATTCAGTTTCAAAGCATCAGAAGGGAGCAGGATCGGCATCCTGAAGCGTGGTGCCAGGGACGACAGCGAGATGGTCTGGGTCAAGTTGCCAGCACATATGGTGTTTCATGTGGCAAACGCTTGGGAGGAGCCTGATGGAATAATCAAGGTGGGTTTTGTTTTGCTTCGATAATCACAGTTGGTCTTTTTCTGCTGTGATGTATTTTGTATGTGCTCCAAGGTCCTTGCGGCTGAAAAGAGTAAGTCTTCTTCTTTTATATGTTGTGCTTTTTGTGTGGCAAGGCTCAGTCACCAGCAAGTGAATTCTGCAGACAGTTGCTGCCTTGGCTCTGGTGGCGGGGTTTGAGCAATGCATACTTAGCCCTGACTTCTACTGAGTGACCACCAAACACTCCATGCAACGCTAAAGACCCTGACAGACGAATGGTTTGGGTCAAGCTGCCAGATTATATGGTGTTTCATGTGGCAGATGCTTCAGAGGAGAAAGCCCGCATGATCTGGTGTACATGCATGCATATGTGCGTGCATATACATACTACGTATGGGTTGGATGAAACTAGACAGCTAGGTGATTGATTGTGTCTGTTGTTAATAGAGTCATAGGACTTTGAATGCGGTTGAGGTACATGCAGCAAACATCTCAGAGGTGTTTGCTGCCTGTATCTCAACACACGTTTGTAGCCCTATGACTGTACATTGTGTCCGCTGTCGCTCCAAAGCTGCCAGGTCCAGGATGACAAACAGCCTTGCTTGCTGTTATAACACAAGATGCTGCCAGCACCTGCTGCATTGGCAATGCAGCAGGTGGCAACACGGTCATGACGCCCGCCGTTGTAGTGACTGATAATGCTGTGTGCATGAAACTTTAAAGCACCCGGCGCCATTTGCCTTTGATTGCTGCAGCTGTTTGTTGCTCACCCGTCAAGGTCCCAGAAGAAGAACAGCCACACCTGGCTGCTGTCACTGCTTCTTCACAACGCTACAACTCGATTACAGTTCCTTGTATATGGAAAATTTCTCAAAGAGGTCTGGCTGTAATCTGTCCTGTAAGCATCGTGAGTTATTATGAGAAGAGTGCCGTTGTGGCTGTTGTGTTTCTCTGGCTGCAGCTCTTTGTTGCCCACCATTGGTCAATCAGCTTGAACCTTGACACTAGATCAAGCGGCAAGGTCCCAGAAGATGAACAGCCACACCTGGCTGTTATAACACTTGATCTTAACAATCCTGACAAGGAAGGGACTATCAAGATTATGGCTAAGACTGCTGGAGACTTTCCTACAATCCACCCAAGGTAATTTGATGCCATGTTTGCTTGACCTATCTACTAATAAGAGTCATCACCAGTCAGCCATAGCCATGCGGCTATCGGCCCCACGTCTGGTGTTTCAGAGGCTGATACTAAACTACTGTTTTTCTTATGAACTGACTTGACTCTGATTCCCAAGTGTGTGGTAGCCATAGCTTTGCAAAGACTTCAAGATGCCAGGCAGACGGCGGCTGCTGGTGAAGTGCTGAACGGCATTAGCACCACATGCACATCAGACCAGCTATGCAGCGCATATTGCGACTGCAACCGTAAAGCAAGTACTAGTTATAGTACAACAACCATCATGCCAGTGGCAGGGTCGCAGTTATCCTGCGGATTTAGCATGTGGCTTGATGCATGTTAATTGTATTCCATGAGCCCTTGGGTGGCAAGCTGACGCCAAGCTAATGCCATTTGGGAGAATTGACAGTGCTTGCATCCACACATACTCGTGACTTTGTATGCAACCAGGTTTGATAATGTCGGAGGCTGTCGGCAAGATGATACACAAAGTCTGCAGGAACCTCAAGAACAAAGTTGTGAAGTGGTACGGGGGATAAGGTCCCAAGCATCCTGATGTATGACTATGTGTTGTTACAGATTGCAGTGCATCAATGGCAGCCCTGTTTGCTGCTGCTTTGCAGGTATGTTGGCCGCAAGAACCGCTATGCATATGTTGCCACCATGGTCACAGACTGCGGGGATGCTATCAAATGGGATGGAGTGGCAAAGGTGGGAAAATGATGCTGAACATTTGTCACTAATGCTGAATACATTTGCTGTTACATTGCTTTCAGCACATCGGGGGGAGCTTCGGGGTGCTCATGTTCATGTGCTTGACTATGGTATGATCAGGACCTTCCGCCCTTGGACTAACGTACTGTAGGTTGCAGTGCTGCATTTTGACAACCAGCTTAACAGACAGCTGATAGTGTCACGATCCAGAAAGTTGGTTTATGTGATGGTGACAAGAGCTTCAAAAGGGTTCAAGGCTGCTCCTGAATCCTGAGTTGATCTCAAGCACTGGCACATAATCATCCAATGTTCTACTGCAGATGCATTCTGCAACAAGATAGGTGTCAGTATCTGCATTATACTGGCTTAGCTATTCTTGCTGCTGCTGCTGCTGCTGCTGTGGTGCCTGGTGCAGCTTTACTTGTGGGCGCAGGATGCTGCAGATGCTGCTGTGGGCGTGATCAAACTCCCATCTGGCTGTTACAATGGCGAGACAGTGTTTGTCCCAAGGTACAGACTCAAGGGTTTAGTGAACACTCTGTGACATGTGTTAAGCAAACCTATGGCAGCCTGATCACTGGCAGTCGGGGTACCTGTTAGCAGGCAGGCCTGGTGCATTTGCTGATGGCTGTGTGGATCTTTGGACTGTCAGACGATTGGTTTTTGCAGCTCAACTAAGCCCAGTGACATCAGCCTGTCAGTCAGATGTATGCTTTCCCAAGTGTGACAGTTACCAACTGTTGCCAACAGACAACAGCATGAAAATAATGTCAGCACGCATTTGGGAGCATGCATGCTCATGCCAAATCGTGTTGGGCAGTGGGGTCGGTCGACCGACACAGGACAATGCATGTCTGCTTTCCAAGGTTTCACCAGCTGGTGGACTGGCTGGGGCTGCTATACCAAAAGTGAATGTACCCACTTGTAACTTGCCTTGCTCATGTGTTGTAGTCTAAATCCGAGAATACCAGCAATTACTGCTGATTCGAACCAAGTGAGCTTGCTGTTGCCCTGCTGCTGCTGCTGCTGCTGCTGTGACAGATCTGAAGATCCCAAGCTGTGCAGCAGCGAAGACGATGGCTACCTTGTAACGTACGTCCATGATGAGTGCAGTGCTGCTGCTGCTGCTGGCAGCAGTGGCAGCAGTCTGGTGATCTGGGATGCGCTAACCATGGACAGCCAGCCGCTGGCAGTTATTGAGATGCCTGCTCGGGTCCCGTATGGTTTCCATGCGCATTGGATGAATGAGAGTCAAGTGCAGCAGCAAATCAGGGGCAATGCATTGGCACCTGTATCAAACAGGGCTTGATGGAATCCCTCCCTATCTAGAAAACTTGCAGCCACCCTTTTGTTAGTGGGGACAGTGCTGCTGATGTCATATGGTGCATTGATACAGCAGTTTGATGCCTGTACACGCCAGCAAACAACAGCCGCGGCACAGCTCATAACTGGCTGCAATCATACCTTGCTACATTTCTGTGTGGTTCCCATGTGCATTTGGGGGCCGGCAGCCTAGGCTCTCAACAGCAGATGCAGGGCAATGCATTGGCACTGGTATTAGGTGAGGGCTGAATGCAGGGCTTTGTATGCTGTGTTGCTTAGTAAGTTTTACCAGGCACCACCTGAGACTCAAGGCTTTGGAACGGCTGCAGCAAAGCACAAGTTGCATTGCCCAGTCGGCACCAGTCTCAAACAAACACATATGAACCTATGCTCGTTGGTGCATTTGCTGGTTCATGTGCTGAGTGCACAAGCTTGGTGCATACAGTGTTTGGTGTTTGGATGCTGTCAGAGTCAGAGCTTGTCATCATCAACAGTCTAAGTGTCCTTTGGGTGGCAAAACCCCTTGCATGGCACTGCAGTTTTGCCGGCGCATATACCTTGTTGCATTGGCTCATAAAGTTGCTACAGTGACTGAGAGTATTTTCAAGAGCTGAGTCAGCATTCAAATGGGTCAGGGCTGTTGCATTCGGGGCTGAGAGTGCATCATGAGAGGAGTGAGAGTTTGAGCCTGTATCTGGAACTGTGCTGTGTACAGTCTGTGCACATGTTTGGTATCCCGAAACCCCTCCACAAACTGTTCAAGAAAGCTGTTGACCGTCAACATGGGCCATGTCAAAACTGGCTGCAGAAGCTGGCTCAATGGTTTGTGTTGCAGAGGCAGTGTGGCGTTTTACAAGCCTGTGCTTGCACTTTGAAACTTTTGATTCCTCAATTGGCCGAGGCCTGGTTTCAAACTGAGTACCAGTGGTTCGATAGTGACACGCGGTGTCTGTTGTTACACCTGTGGTACAGAATTAGGGCTTCTAGCTGGCCCAGCGTCATTGCAGAATCGGGAATTTCCCTTAAAGGGAGCGTTCCGTAGCTCGCTGTGTTGGTTAATTGTACTACAACCTAGTAGGGAGGGTTGTGCTTATGCTCAAGCACCTGTGGTTGCCAACTTCGGGAGTGGTGTAAACGTGGTGTGTTTGCTTCAAGTTGGTCAACTGTATTCTGTGATAAAGGATCATGGAGAAACAAAAACCAGCATGCACCAGCAGAACAGGAAGAAGTTTGTGCTTGCAAAGCTGTTCTTGCTCGTATTGTGTGTCTATCTCACTGACTCATAGTATGTTGTCCTTATTCAGACGGTCTATGCCGGACATGTTGTCGCGGCGCACGCAGTAAGTCAGATACTGGCACCTGCGTGTTCTGGGGGTGAGTGCCAACAAGATCGGAGATGATGCACCTCGATTGTCACCACCTGGCTGCGCTCACATGTACATGACATGAGATGCTGTGAGAGACTTGATACGCAAGCAGGATGAATAGGACCTCATTGTGCGAGCTGCTGCATGGCCTGTTGTCACAGAGGCCAAACGTTTGATCTGCTTTCCAGCGCTGTTTGCTAGCAGTATATTCACTGTGCTTCTGCTCTGTGCTAGGTACCCTCCCGGACAGTGTCACAGCTGGTCATGGTTCAGCCTCCACCATAAATAATTGTTACTGGTTCTCAACAGACGCCGCAGACGATTAACGCATGTAATCCTGACCGAGTGCCTGCATGAGGTATGTGCACAGGCCCGGCCTGCCCACATGCACATTCAGTGACCGGCCCCACAAGGGATCGCAGCTGCCCCAACTGGGGTCCTGTTTTGCTTCTTGCCATGCATATGTACACACCCTGACACGTTCATGAGAAGAGGGTTACCATTTCCGGCCGTGTTCATAAACAGGCTTACACTCCTTGAACATGTCACTGTGTCAAATAACGTCATTGGAGTTGTTCCAAATCCACCACTCCACACAACATGCGTCCACGTGCGACTGCACAATACAGGATGGAAGCAGAGCTGCACACACAGGACCAAGGATTTTCAAAGCAATAGTAGGTTCACACGCAGTCACAGCAGGCTGTATTATGTGGCCGTGAAGCAAGCTTTCACGGACGCATGTTCCAACATTCTGAGTCTGGGTTCACATTTGTACGACACACATTGCGCTGTCCTGTTATAGACTTTGAAGGCACTGCTGCAGATCGCCGCTGGCAGTAGGAACAGTCTGGTCTGGCTACACACTGTGCATGATCAACAGGTTCATTAGGTTTCAAAGTGAACAGAACAGCCTCATATACACAGCCATTCTGTAGCATACACCAATGATGCAGCAAACTTTGTAAGGCCACTGCTGTTGTTGAACATTTAGTGTGTTGCAACAAAGCATTCACAATGTATTGATGTAAATGTCGCGTGTCTGTTCAACCGCACAGCAGTAAATGAACTAGGCAGTTGCATAGTAAGCTGCCACAATTATTGACCACAAGTTCTTAAGAACACGGCATGTATAGGCTCTCCACATACAACGTTTGTCAACCAACCCACACGGTAACACCCAGGTGCGCTGCAATGCACTTTATACGTTCAGATCAGAGTCTAGAGCGCTCGGCACTTGCCAGTATTATGCACAAACACCCATTCAAAGTAAGCAGCATGGTTGCAGTTGGGTAGCCAATGATGAGTTCACAACATCAAGCAGGCCCAATGACAGTAGGTCTCACAAGCAACAACAGTAACCACACACACATCCCAAGTTTTTTGTTGGTTCGTTACCACCGCAAACAAGTGTTGTTCACCAGCTGGCATAACTTGGTTCTGGTTGATGCCATCAAGCGCTGGCTGTCTTACATTCTCCCACCAAACACACTCTGTCCCTTCAGATTCATGCCAATAACATGTGCCTCAGCCCTCCTGGTTGGCCCATCCGCTTGCTGATAGGTTACTCGCCAGCACCTGTGCAAACCACACACAAATGCAGTGCAATGAGAATCAGTGATTGAGGCACCATGCTGGACATATGGAAGTACGCCAAGGTGGCGGTGCATGCCATACCAGTGGTCGGCTGGCAACAGCTTCAGTGTGTAAGTTGGCTTAGCCTGATACTCACAACAACAGCAATAAAGCACCGAGTATTTGAGATACACACAGAGCCCTGCCCCCAGTCCTAGGGGGCCACAAGCGAAGCTACTGTGTTGCTACAATTCAAGCAATACTCAGGCCGCAGTGCAGATAAGCAGCGACAGCTACAGCGTAACGATTTGTATGATTCCCTGCATTGCATCGCTCATTTAAGCTCTATCAAATTGCTGAGGCTGCACATGCGTGTGCACATGAGACACTTCAACGTGACCCAGCAGTGTACATATGCATTGGGTTTCATGCACTGCGCCCTTTCTACACCGGCAGGCTGATGTGTTACACTTTGCAAAAACTGAGTGCAAGCATGTGCACTTGTCAATGTGTCAGACCATGCTAGCGTTCAAGACATGCACTTACATGTAGTCAACCTGTGCCAGGTCATGCACCATAGCTGAGGCCATCATAAGCTGGCGACGCCATCTTGTAAATGTCTCCGGGGTCTCCCAGCTCCTTCATTGCCCTCTCCATGAACTCCTGGTGCTTCTTCCAGTCGAAACGGTTCTGTGAATCCTTGTGTGGCAGGTTCTCCATGCGCTTTCCATAATCCCAGTCGATGTGGAACACGTGCTTGTCGTCCTGGTGGATTACCCACGTTTGCGGGGTGGGTTCTCCCTTCACGTGGGCCCTGTAGGCCACCTGCTGGCTGTTGTAGAAGACACGGAGGTCATACCAAACATACTCGCACTTGAGCTCAACTTTGCTACCCGGCTTTACGGTGGTTTCGTCGACATTGAGGCCATTGCCCCAACCCCAGGTCAGCTTGCAGAAGACCTCCTTATCAGTGTCATTGCGGACTTTGATGTGCGTGGAATGAGAAAAGAGGCCTGGCATTGTGAATAAACAGTTCCGGAACTGCTTAGCTGTTGCGATGAACTTGCTGGTGCTATATCGTGGTTATCAGGTACAGAAATACTCAAGAGTCTTGAGCCCTACGGCTATGAAAGCGCTGTCTGATTGTTGAGCTACAAGCTGTAGTAGGAAGAGGGTCTGTAAACCTTCCAACGCTGACAGACCTCGCGCGTGTGAGCCGAATATCCGCCGTTTGACAAATTGAAGCACCATTGGCAGTACGTATTGTAGTTCAGAGTTATTACAGGCGTTTGCGTGCCTTGACACATGACGTGGAGGCCTTCTTAGGAGACTGACGCGCGCTGCATCTGTTTGCTTGCACCCGCATCCCACAGCGTCCGAGCTTGCAACATGCGGTGCAAACGCTTTCAAATTAACATACAAGTGGAATCAACAGCTCGTGAAGGCCATGTAGTATAAACACACTGTACTTAGGCAAGAGCAGCACGCTGTTAAGCCTGCCAGGGCACTTGCATTCCGGAACCCCGGCGTACAGTGTACAGACGCAGTCGACCTGCACACCAGTCCTTCCTTGTACAAGCTGCTCACTCGCAATCCATACGCATCGTCTTGTCAGATCACGCCTCTGCTGGCAGTGGCCTGGTGACACACTATCACCGCAGCGATCTAGCACCTTGGCGCAGGCCACACAACACAAACAGTTCCAGACACTGCACCTCTTGCCAGCCAGTTTGACTTGCTGCATGGCTCAGTCACTTTCACAAACAGTGCCAGACTGCCATGCTTGCTGTTGAAATCATCACAAACCAAGCACTGCTGACAGCTATGAGCTAAGGACATCATGCACCACCCTTGCTAGCCAAGAAAGCCAGCAGCCTTGCTTCAACCTCAGCTTTCTTGGTGGGCCCTCCTTTCTGTCCATTGGACCTCAGATAGCACTGCATCTCTGGCACACTCAAACCCTTCAAGCTACTGCCACCACCAGCAGTGTATGCTGCCATGACCTTGGTAGTAACAGCTGCAACATCCAGATCCTTCTTTGGTTTCTTAGGTGCTGCTGTAGCAGCTGGCACGTTAGGTGCGGCACCATCTGCAGAAGCAACAGCTGCTGCTGCTTCAGCTCCAGGGGTTGCTGCTGCAGCAGGGGTGACACCTGCTGGTGCTGCAGCAGCAGTGGCAGCAGCTGCAGCCTTCTTAGCTGCTTTAGGCTTACCAGCAGCACCACTGCCGTCAGCTGAAGCTGCTGCTTTTGCCCTTTTGGCCACAGGTGGTTTAGCCACTGCTCCCGTAGCGGCTGCTGGACGCTTGGAGCCAAGTGCAGGAGCTTTCTTGAGCATTGGCAACTGTGGCATTGTGGGAGCAGCAGCAGCTGCTGCTCGAGCTGGCCCTGCTGCATCATCTGCCTTAGCAGCAGCACTATCACCTGCGGTGCTGTCCACTACCATGTGCACCACAGCAGCAGCAGCAGCAGCAGGCTTTCGTGCAGCTGGGACACTAGCTGGCTTTCTGCTCTTGAAGCTAGGTACCCCAGGTGTCCCGCCTCCTGCTGCTGTTCTACTTGGCCCCGCCGCTGCTGCTGCAGCAGGCTTAGCAGTGCATTTACTTGCTACTGCTACCCCAGCAGCTTGCATCTGTGCTGCTTTGAGCTCCTGCTCTTGTTTAGCCCGATCTGCCAGAAACTCGTTCAACTTTGCCCACCGAGAGGGATCAAGCTTGCTTTGGGCCCGTCTACTGCTGCCTGTGGCAGGCTTCTGTGCTGCAGCTGCACAGTCAGCCCCACCTACACCAGTGGTAATGGCCAAGCCTCCGTTGCTGCTGCTATAATGTGCTGCTGCTGGGTCAGCAGCAGCAGCTGCCATATAAGCTTTCAAGTCCTCAAGCTCCTGCAGTCCCATGAGCTGTGCAGCTGCCGCTGTTGTCACTGCTGGTGCTGCAGGAGGCTTGGCTGCTGATCCCTTCTGCTGCTGCTGTGCTGGTTGTTTGCCTGCTGCTGCAGCTGCCTCAGCTTTTGCTGCCGCTTGCAACTTGCTGAGATCAGATGCTGTTGTCCAGCTAGCTGATATGCTGAATTGCTTGGGCTGCGGGATGTGCTGGTTGCTGCTGCTGCTGCCTGTAGCTGACTGAGTGCCAACCTGACTGAGCTGCAGCTGTGCATCGGTGGTTGCAGGGGCCCCTGCAGCGACAGCCACACAGAGTACAATTGGTCCTGTGGATTTGCTGGAGCAGACCACGGGACTGATGCATGCATGGTGCCAGCGCACAGCTGTCAAATGGGTGTTTCTTACAGCAACCAGACCCTGCCTGTAAAGTGCGAGGCGGAAGTTCTAATCTGGCAGAACAAACGCAAAACACTGAGCATGGCTGGCAACTTTTTATAAGCCTGTAGTAGTCCAGAGTGGTGTTATCACACTACTGCCCTGGATGTTTATTTAAGACCTACTACGCAGCATGCGTTTCCTCCTACGCCTCTTTAAGCTGGGAGCATGGGTGCCCCAGAGATCGGGGTCATCTTCCAACATGGCAGTTACAGCAACGTTTGCTGCACTGTGCATGATCATGATAAGTTGTAGCTGGTAGTGCCAGCACATCATGAGCCAACACATCATAATCTGGTACAACATCATTGCTATGCCCACCCCAGCAGCACACGCGATCACTAGTAATGCTGCTGGAGACATGTTGGGCAACATGTTGGCACCAGCTGACTTTACCACAGGCTGCGTTCGAAGAGCGAGGAGCCTTGTGCGTCCAGAAAGGTCAAGGTGAGTTGTAGATTACCAGGGTTGCACACAGAGGGCAAGCAAGCGTGTGATTGCGCAAAGTTGGTTGTCAACCACGACGGTGCAGTTGCGAGGTCAACAAGAGTTGCGCAGAGCCCCGCAAACTGCAGATGCAGCATTTCGTAAACATCCGCGTACTATGTACATCAGGCTGTTGCCCATTCTTACCGCGCAGATCGGCGGATTGCTAGGATTGGTCCCACCTGTCAATTCAAAACGTGTTCAAACACATTTTATATTGCGCCTGTATCAGGACCTACAACCTGAAGTCAAAATTGCTAGCACGCGTTAGGCAGACCTGCGCAAAACTTGGCGCTGCAAATGGCTCTCACCCGCGTTTGCCTCGACCTTGAATCCTTTGCCACCCATAAGCTGTAGTTCACTATTCCTTAGTCCCTCCAGCAGACTACCTACTGCTTCACTGTAATAGCTGCCGCCTGGGGAGCTGCCAGGAGGCACCGAGAGTCCCAGATTGGTCAGCACACAGCAGGATGGGACTTCCAGTGACGCTGACTCAGCTTCTGGGTGCGACGCAACTCCGACCAGGAATGGAAACTTCTTAGTAGGAAGCTTGAGGCCGTAATGCCCTAGCCAAAACAGGGAGATATCTTCCAGAGCTTTGGGGTCATCGGGCGCTGGCCGCAAGGACTTGACAAAAGCCAACCTGCAAACATGGGTCAACACAGTTGTTTGTTGTGGCTGGTGGCCGTGCCTATCACCGCAGCAACATTAATCCGCAGGCCCTCAGCACACAGCAGCTTGAGCAGCTGGTTGTCCAGCTGGGCAACCGCAGGCCACACTGCTCCTGCTGCCGGCCTTCGGACTCCAGGGCCGCATCCTTGTGCATGTGTAACACAGACGACACGTGATGCAACTACTGCACATGTTTCAAGCACTAAAACAACACAGAAGAACCCTCAAAAACAAATGGTTACCCCACAAGTGGCAGCTGTTTGGCCGCTCAACAGTTCAGCGGCCAAGCAGCAGCAGCCAGCTGAGGTTCCGTTGCTGACCTGTTGATGCCAAGGCGGCAACATGTTAGGGATGGCCTCTACATCACAGAGCAACAGTTTATGCTACCGCACTGACTGTTTTTGGCACTCAAATGACAGCAATATACTGTACTTGTAGCAAAGCAGTGCTTACCGCTCGTCTGGCAATAGCTTGACTGCTCGACCATCCAGCTGCCGAGCAGCAGCAGCCAGCTTTGCAGGATCGGCAAGGAGTGCTTCTGTTGTGTCTGTGAGCATCAAGGGAAACTTCAGAGCTTTGGCGTCTGAAGTAAGGGCTTGCATAGGCGAGAAGAGACGATACCTTACATTGCCTGCAAGCACATGGCAGCCGAAGCAGCAGGCACAGAAGCAGTACTTCATGTGATAGGCATACTACACGGCCAACAGCTGCAGCAGCTACCACAGCCATGATAAGCTATAGCATATTCAGGTCGTCGCAGTGCAAGCTGCAGCCACTGTTTGCCTGGTCGAAGCAGTTAGGTGTATGTGGTACAAGTCGTTGTGCAATCATTCAGGTTGGGTCAGCCCTTCCATGCACGGCACGGTGCTGTATCCATGCGCTTGCACAAGTATCCACACTGTTGCTGAACCAGCTTACAAGCATGCAATGCCAGGACAAGACCTACCTGCCGATTTAATCAGCAACAGAAGCTTGTTTGGTGGTTGCGCCTTCACTTCAAACTCCACAAAGGAAGCATGCTGCAGAACTCCAGGTTCAGTTGCCAGCAGGTCGCAGCTCATCAGCTTGTTTCCTGTGAGAGACATCCATTTTGCGTGGGAAGGCTTTGTGATTGCTGTGTCTGCGCTGCAGCAAAATACACCATGGAAGCAATGCAAAGCAGTTGTTTGAACGCTCGGCACAACAAGCATATGAGATTTGCTGAATCGGCAGAAGCCCCATATTCAGCAGCCGGCAGGTCAGTAACCTGATGCCAGCAAGACACAACCCAGCTTGAGCTTTTCGTTGACATTTGTATCTGCAGCGTCATGCTGCCAAGATGGCAGCCAGTCTTGCATAAGCCCATGCACATATCCTTGCACTATGTGTGACTTGCAGCACACTGCCACTCTAACCATTGTGCACAAGTCTTTATGCAGCATGATTCGATGCAGCGATGTACAGTGGCTGCTGCTGCAAAGCTTGTGGCAGTGCAGGTTTCTCATTCAAGTAGCACCACCTGGCGCTGCTGCAACCTTTCGGAGGCGTTGCTAGGGCTCTTTGGAGCATCACGTGCGGCTGCGGCTCTTACATCACAAAGTTTCTGCACAACGCCGCCAGCGCTTACCCACATGCCCTTACTTGGATGGCTATTTCAATTAGTGCTGTGGTTTGCTGTGTTGCTTCTTATGAGAGTTATTGCCCGCTACTGGTGGTGCTCTGCCCCATTGCCGGCTGCGCAGACCCCACCTGCTTTCACAGATCAATGGTAATGCTGCAAGGCAAGGAAGTTCCTGTGTCAATGCTGACGCTGTGTCACAAAACAACTGTGTTGAATTTCCCATCAAGCCTCACCTAATACCGCTGCTGTTGCCTGTTAGGGCCTTCACCACTGCAGTCTGCAGTGCTTCATGCAGCTCCCAGAGCCCTAGGGGTGTAAGGCTGATGCAGGACTTCACATCCCCAAGGTGGAAGCCCAGGGCAGCTTGGTGGGGCATGAGACTCTTGTATATCTTGGCTACCACAGCCTGAGCAGGACAACATGCAAGAAGCAAAGTATAGCATGCGGTACAGCTCTGCAGGAACACCTACGTATGTGGTACAGTACTGCAGGAACATTCGAGTATGCAGGAATGGCACTTCCGCCTGTCTATAGTGCCCCTGTGCGTTTGAATCGTGTAGTGCAGGCAAAATATTTGCTAGAGCCGAGTACTGGCTGCTGCTCATGGCATGCTTGCAGAAACCATGGCTGATAATCCACTGCAGTATGTCAGTATGACAGCCAGCCTATACAGCAACAGTGATGCCTGCAAGCCCCACACCTTCTGGCATAACACCTGCAACAGCTCTGGTGCCATGATTTGCGTGACAGAGCTTTTGCGGGCATCAGCAGACTTTGTTTCCAGCCCCAGCATCAGCTGATGCAGTTTACCAAAAGCTGCTCCAGCTGCCTGTGCAGCTGCCTCTGAGCCATCACCGTCGTCGATATCTGACACGTCAAGCGCTGCGCCTGTCTTAGGGACCTTTACGCGTAATCGCACAAGCGTGCTGAAATCGCCAGCAGAGTGGAGTACAACAGTAATCGGCTTGGCTGCTCCCACCGCTGGTGCTGGCCTGCTCGGCTGGCTTTCCACCTTGCTGCCACTCGTCCAAAACGCCATAACTGCATGCAGGTCGGCTCGTGCTATGTAAGGATGGCCTGAACGGCTGCACAGACGTCTGAACGCTCTGATCGCTCTGAGCCGATTGCACTCTGTTGATCAACGGCCTGTAACGGCGGCATCCTGCCAAAGAACCACTTCTTTGGGCCCTCGAAGTTTAGAGCAACCGCCACAGACAAGGGCTCCTACAACGCAAGTTGTCACTTCCGACAATTCAAACGGGTCCGGCATGTCATCGAGGAGACTACGGTCGACGCTTGTTTTGTCAGGCTGCTGGGTTTCAATAAGCTACAGGCGTGTGAAGGTTACTGCGTGGGATGCGACTGTTGAAGTCTGCTGCTATGGTAGCACGTGTTGTGTTGTTACCATGGTCGGTCGGGGCCGGGCACTCAGACCGCCAGCCTGGGGGCACTCAAGGTAACTAAACTCACCAACAGCAACAGGCACAGAAGGCGTGCCTAAACAGCCAACACTGCATGCCCAGCAGACAGCGTGCTAAGACAAAATGGCCAGGCAAGCTACAGTGTGACATAACACAATCGCCAGACAAGCTAAAATACAACCGTTGCCGGGCGGATTAACTCATCTGCCGTAGCTTGTTAAACATCCCACGCAACATACTGGCCTCCTGTCCCACTGTCTGACCCTCTCTACCAGCTGCAGCCCCCGCCGACCCAGCCCCAGTAAACGCTGCTGGGATACTTTTGCCTGCCTTTTCAATGTCGTCCAAAAATGACATAACTTCCTCCCAACTAGCTTCCTTGAATGGTATCATGTGCTTAGCTAGGCCTTCTGCTAGTGAGAGGAAGCAGCGCTTGGCATAGAACCAGGTATCAGTGCTGAGCTTGCTTTGGTAGGGCTCCAGGGACTTGATTATTCTGCTGATGCCAAATTCGTAGTTTCCCTGCAGAATCGAAAGAAGAGAAGGCATGTCAAGTGGTAACTGTTCTCTGCTGCAGCTGCAGCTACCATGACTAGGAGTGCACAGCTGGCACTGCCACCAACGGCGTTTTGAATTTGTTGTGATAGACTAATATGCTCCTTGAGCAGTGCAATGTGCCAAAAGTCAAGATGCAGGGAAAGCAGCTGCAGTCCCTTAGGGCCTTCTGATGTGCCTGTTGTTGTGTCATTTCCAAGCTCCTAAGATATTTCTGACATCTACAGTGTGCTGATGGCCAAGTTGATCATGCAGAGGTGTAGCCACAAAATTTTAGCCTGCAACTCTCAGGGTCTATTGCTGTCGCTGCTGCTGGTGCTGGGGCTGCTGTGTAATGTCCATCCCTGTTTACATACCTTTGAGCAGTACAATGTGCCAATGACCAAGTTGATGATGCAGAGGTGTAGCTGCAATCCTTCCGGGTCTGTTGCTGCTGCTGCTTCCTCTTCTTGCTCAACTTGCCGCATCAACTCCTCTGCATCTTCGTTCTACAGCAGCAGCAGCAGCAGCAGCAGCAGCAGCAGCAGCAGCAGGCGCACCAGCAGGCGTGCCATCAGTGCTGCAGCACTGAAGTGTGTTGCAGTGGTCCTAGCAGGATATACCTGGGCACATCAACCTGTTGCCTCTGCTTTAGCAACACACAGGTTCCAGAAGCTTCATTGTCCTTTCGCCAGTTGTGGCTCAAACACATTGTAGTAATCCTGGTTGCAACATGACTGGATGCAAGCCACATCGTGCTACAGGCACAGGTCACAAGCATTGTCACCTAGGCACCCCCACAGCCCATGTATTGGTGTCCACTGCATTTGAACTGACACCCATAACGTTATAACAGTTACCCATTAACCCATGAGCCTAGACTGTACTGGAGGATCAGCAGCAGCTGCTGCCACCGCAGTGGTACGCACCTGACTTGTCATGATATAGCTGACACAAAGGTTTGCCAGGACAATAGCTGTCACACCCAGCAGGTTGTTAGCATTCCTGGCTGCTAGGGGTTGATAGTAGCGAATGGCATCCCTGTACTTGTCCTCCTGCATGCAGAGCAGCAGCAGCACTACAGCAGCGTGAACCCAGCATGGGATGTCGTGTTTCGGCTGTTGGAGTGCCGATCAGTATCTTGCTGCCAGCCATAGCAGCTGCAAGCAGGATTGTCGTTGATACCAGGTTCTGATAGAGTTGGCCGCGTGGGGAGCTTGGCTGGTGCAGCACTTCTTGGGCAGCTGGCAATTGACGCATGAGCCGTAACGCCTGAGCAGCATGTGCTGCAAGTGAGAGACCCCCGGCAAACCCGCAGACAGCAGCAGCACAATGCACGTTCACAATCATGCCTGGACTGCCAGGAAGCACACGTAGGTCACATATGGTCATAGATTGCTCGTGTGAAAGTTCACTGACCAGCTGTTGCAAGACCACATGCCAATGCACAAGCAGTTGCTAAGAACCAGTCAATCCTACACCCTAAATGGTTAACTCATACCTGCATGAAGAATGTGTGCGCCACATTGAGCTTCCAAGTCTCGTGTTCACTGCAGAACTCAGCGCTCTGCCTGAAGAGCTGCTCCAAAGCACTGTATGCACCCCGCTCCCAATAGATCGCACCCATGGCCATCAGCACTGCAGTCACAGCAGGAGACCCGCAACAATAGCCCCTCAACATGCTGCTTGGCCAGCTTTCCAGCCACTGTCAGGATTGAAAGTGCCTTGCGCCAGCTGAGGCTTGTGTGGCAACAACCAGATTGCCAGATTACTTGAAATAGATTGGAAAACAACAGGAAAACAAAGAGCGCTGGATCAGACGATTGTTGCAGTCTTATGCCATTTGGCTGCGTGTTGCCCAGTGTACTTTTTGGTGGAGAGTATCGTCTAAGACGGTGAAAGTATCCACATGCAACTTGCCTCTCACAGATTGTGCAGAGGCAGACATCCACAGCACCCTACCTGGTATGTAGCGTTCCAATGTGTCATCATACTGCTGTATAGCTGAACGGATTGCATCACTGTCTGTTTCTGCTCCCTGTCACATGACATGAATAACCTTTGTGGCGCTCCTGAAACCTCGCCATGCCGCCCTGGCAGGACATCTAGCTGCTGCAACCCTACTAGCAAACCGCCACAAGCGCAGTCCACTATACAGTAACCATGATAGAAACCTACCTGGTATGTAGCGCTCCAGTGCGTCATCATACTGCTGTATAGCTGAACGGATTGCATCATTGTTTCTGCTGAGTCGTGCATCCTGGATGGCCTTTGTGAGGCTTCTAAGGCCTTCTACGTGCCGCCCTGCCAGCACATCCAGCTGCTGTAGAGCTGACTCTGGTTGCTGTTTGCCTGTTATCAGGCACTGAAGCAGCTCTAGAAGATCCTGCAATAACATTAAGCACCACTTTGAGAAACCACGTCATTAGACACCCCAACCATTTGGCGGACACAGAAACGCTTGCGGGCAGGTGCCTTCCTAGATCAATGATCTGCCTCAGGCTGCATTCCCTGCTGTAGGAGGATATTGAGCTAGACATGCCTGACGAGATTGCAGTTGATTGAGCATGCTGCTGTAGGATTGCCCCAACACTAAGCGTTTCATATGTAAGAGCGGTACAGGTTCTGCAACAACAGCAGCTACACACCACCACCAGCACCGGCATATGCCCTGGAAGTGTTGAAATTGTTCGCTAAGTTCTGAGAGTTGTTAATCTCTGATTTGTAAAGAGAGTGGAGAACAGCATGCACCCACCCTAATCAACAATGTGTTGCAATAGCTAGGGTTGTCTGCCATAACATCAAATGCCAAACCAAGGGGGCCCATGCTATGATTCACAGCACAGCAACGACAAAATGGCGATACTTGATGGCCAGACTGCAAAAGCATGCAAAAGAACTGCAAAAGAAGAGGTAAGAAGCTCACCCTGGAAAGAAGTGTACTGCAGTAGCCAGGGTTCTCTGCCATGACGTCGGCAGCCAAGTCCAGGAATCCATGCTGTGGTGCACAGTACAGCAGCAGCAGGTTGGCAAACGTCTCTGGAGGGAAGTTGCCGCTGCTCAGCAGGAAGTTGAGTTTCTTGAAGCCTTGTCCTGGGTCTTTCTCCATGTTCACTAGGGCCAGGTTGTGTAGAGTGACGGGATCAAGCTCTGACTCGGACCTGCAAAGCACAGAACCAACACATCACTAGGCAGCAATGCCACTACCTGGAAGGGAATTAAGCGTCTTGAACTTGAGCGCTAGGCCAGACTGATAGGTTTCATCCAGAGCTGTATCCTTCAGCATTGACTGTTGACCTTTGCCTGCTAGAGTGATGCTGCCAGGCAGAGTATGGTTACGCTGCATTTGCATGGTTGGATGGTCTAGGTAGCATAACTAGAGGAAGCAGAAAAGGCAAACGTCTGCTGTTTGCTCATGGACGTACATGTAGACCTAGGGTGGAAGCCTCTCACCTCGGTGGCATGTCTGCTAGCGCCTCTGCTGCAGCTGCGTTGTTCTTCATGACTAGTTCAATAGCCGCCTTCAGGTTGAATGCTTCAACCAGAGCTGTCTCCTTCAGCACTTGGCTGTTGCCAACACTGCGCGCCTCCATGCCCTCCATCTGGCTGCAATACAAAACAATTGCAGCATTGGTGATGCAACACAAGGACAAGATTTGGCCCAAAGCACTACTCAGAACTACTCAGAAATGAAGCAACATGCAGGATGAGACAGCTGTGCAAGCTGGCATGCACAGACAGCTTGTCTTGGAGCCACTTCCTTCAGCAATTGGCTGTTGCCAATACTGCCAGCTTCCACGCCCTCCATCTGGCTGTAATCACAACATAAAACACCACCACGCACACACTCACTCACTGTGTGCCAACACGACATTAACACTACCACTCACAAACTCACTCACTCACTCACTCACTGAACAAAACATGATGGGTGTTGTGACGCATGGTGAGGCTGTGCCATCATGGTAGTACTTGCTCCGCTGCTGGGACTCCCAAATGCTGTGGGATGCACAGCAGTTTCCTACTGCAGGATGTACAGCAGTTTCCTACTGCACTGCCAGGCATACTGGAAACATCTAGCACCGTACACTGCCAACCTTGTTGAACATAGATTTACCACATACTACACAATGGCACAGTGCATTGCTATGTCAAGGCATGGCCTGTATGGCCTGTACGTCTGCCCACCTGCCAACGCCAAGTTCTGGATGTTCCCGCACACCTTTCTCCACAATCTCAGCTACATACTTGAGGGCCTGACTGTACTGCTTCAACTTGTAGCAGCACAGCGCCTGGTTGTACTGCAGCTCCGGCTGCTGCAGCAACAGCAGACACACAAGCAGCAGCAGGAGATGGTACTAGCGGGCATGCATAGACCTGGGCTGCGATGCTGCGCAATATCAGGGTGCCTGTGTGCTGTCAACAAGCAGATGCAATGCTACCGAGTTTGGTTAACTCTGTTTTGATGCTGTCGGTGATATGTTGTGCTGTAATTGCCTGCAACATGTGCAGCCAGCTACAGCCCCGGATGACTATGCTCTTTTAATGTAGGCCACCTCCCCCTCTGGCCCACTCTACCGCCATGTAGCAGACACAGGCTGTCAAATGTACTGCAGTTACCGTTATATGAGTACTGTAAACATAACCCGGTTCCGGAGGAGACCCTGGGCTCAAAGTCATCTCAGCCGCAGGCACACATGACCACCTGTTGCTCTACCTGTGATGCGTCAAGTGCTGCTGCTTCTTTGAACCTCGCAGCTGCCCCCTCAAAGTCTCCTTCCTTGAAGAGCACGCAGCCGGTGTTGATAGCATACTCTAAGTCAGAGCCAGACAGCTTCTCCAACTGGCGCCTGCATCCTGTAGATGGCAGCAATTCGTTGCAGGCAGTGTTTGAAGCAGTCTGCTTTGACACAGTAAGCTCGCAAGTGCATAAGACTGGTTGGGATGGTTCCGCAGTCATGACAGTGCTGTAGTGTTCACGACTGAACAGAATGGACAGGCCAAGGCAACTGCTTCAGCGTTACATTCAGTCAAGAGCTAATCCAGTAGTAAGGGGTGTGTTACGCAGTTCCTGCACAGGTAGCTTTTCAGATTTGAGCCCCCATGCTACAGCAACACATAACCAACCGCAGTAACATTCACAGTGTTGCAAGTCAACCCCCTCCTGCAATGCACTTTCCTGGCTCGAGCGGCATACAGCCTGCTAAACCTCCATAACATAGTCAAGGTCACCAAGCTGATAAAAAACTGAACACTCTTTGTCATCCTGTGTGCGCTGTTCATAGTGCCACATCAGCATGCCGCATGCCTTGTTCACAGGTCCAATTCAGGGACGCAGAACTGTACCTGTTAGGTCATTTTGCTCGTAAGCGCTGATAGCCAGCAAGGTGTTTACTTGCTTTGATAGCTCCGGGTCGCTGATGCGCAGTGCAACCCTTCCCGCCTCTGCATACATGCCAGCCTGCAATCGCATACACACATCAGCAGCATCAACAGCTCCTCATGTAATTACCAGCTGCCGTTTAGCTCGTGGGAACTTAGATGCCAGGCAGCTCCTGCGAGCCGCTGTAGGATGCAACATGATCTTGGCTGCCGTCGGCTAGCGCAGCAGAACATCAGAGGAGCACATGCATGCTGGGAGGTGCGCTTTGTTACTGCAAAAACAAGTCTTGTTTCCAGTGCTGCATAGGTTTTCATTGCTGATGCAGGCTATCAGCAGCTTTGAATGACAGTATGCTGTGCGACTGCTGTAGCATGCAAGACTGCTGCAGATGGCATCAACTGGCTGCTGCAAATGCGAAGCGATTGCACGCTGAGATGCCAGTTCTCTGCTGCAAGTCGCAGGAACATTCGTGCTGCTGCAACTGACAGTTATCTACTGCAGGAACCATCAAACATTCTTTATGCGCTGTGCTGTGATAAAGCTTTCCAGCTGCCGAGGCATCCAGCTGCACTGACTGCCACCCCCGTTTGCTGCAGGAACACTTGTGATGCTACGCTGATAGTCTGCTGCTGCAGGAATGCCTGTACTACTGTTGAACACACCTTGAGCGACCATTCAAGTGTGTTCTGCCTTTCCTGCTGTGTCGGGCCTTGCTGCTTGCGGCATCTAATGACCCACTGTGATCTATTGCAGGAACATTCTGCTGCTGTGCTAGATACTCTGCTGCTGCAGACTGACAGCTACAACGCCATTGCTGCGAATTGTACGTGAACTGGTCATGCACATCTGTCAGCCCGTGTTCTAGGCCAAGCTGGGCAGCATGCGCACCTTATGCAGTGCCTGTGCACAGTAAAGTTTGTAGTTCTGGTTGTCTGGGTAAAGCCGAGTGAGATGCTCATACCTACAGGACGAGCAGCACATGCTAAAGTGCGTCTTTATTGTTCAAAGAGCAGTCCCTACAGCGCGTAATGCCTTGAAGCTGTGCTATTGGGGATGTCCCACATGCAGCTGCTGGTGTCCCTGTCTCTGGGGGTGAGAGCATGAAGTTGCACGCCTCCAGCAAGAATCCAGTATCGGCTAGTGGCTCTGCTACAATTGACAAAAGTAAAACTGCTCATTTCTTGGTTGCTGCTGGCTGTTGCGCAAGCGCTTACGTGGAGCCTGCTTGTTCGAATTGTCCAGAGTGGTATTGACAGTAGGCCAGCAAGGAGAGGGCTGCCCTGCTTTCTGGGAGGAACTGCAGAAGGAGCAGGCAAAAAAAACATGCAACATAGGCTCCGCTGTGCTGTCGTCTATTGGTCGCAACACGCAGTTTGTACGTGCGATGAAAACAAGGCGCCAACAGCAGCAAGCCTACCTGCAACTCATGCTGCAGGGCTGATATGGCGTCGTCAAACTTATGATCCCGTATGTAACCATATATGGTCTGAGTCATCTGGCCTTCGGGGATCCCCCTTTCTCTATTGTCAATGAACGCCATCGCTGGTCCACGGACCCGCCCGATTCTCCAACACAAGCACCGGAGGCCCCTAAGATCACAGTATTTGCATACTCGGCCACAAAAACCGCTCGTGCGATGTTTCCAAGGCCTCCCCGAGCTACCAGTAGGCCCTTACTGACAGGCACGACAATCCATCACATAGAGCGAAAGTTCCACACCAACACAATACCCAATGCCAATATAGTACCATCACTGCATCAGGTGACGCACAGAAATCATTGAGCAGGCACCTCGGTATCACCAGTGTGAACCACAGCCAGGGTTCAACACTGAACAGCAGCACCACCATACTGTCAGCTGCTTGGACCACACTGGTGTGATGAACCACAACAAGCACACTCGCTCATTAGCTTGATCACCACATCCTCACCACGCCACTCATGAAAGTCACTGCAGGCTTACTCCAGTTGAAGCGCAATCATCTTTTCGCATACCAGACAGGCAGATATATGCTTGCAACTGTACAGTGTACAACAGGCCTAAGCCATGTTGCTTGGTCTCAGGAACTATCATAAGCCACATGCAAGTGCATAACAGTCTGTCATCATTACCGCATCCCTGCTTAGATCATAGTTTGTTCATGGCCTGGACAAATCAATTGCAGCATCAAGTTGCCCTATGGTCATTAGGCATGTCAAGCCAGCACAGATGCTTATGTACACGACACTGCACAGCTTAAGCCTTAGGACATCACCAAACTACCAGCTGCAGTCTATATACAAACAACAACAAGCCACCAATTAGTAAATCAATCAATTACCAAAGAATCACTTGTCATTTCAATGGAAGGCATTCTGGTTGGCAACGTTCAATCAATCAACTTTTCCTAACAGCTCTAAACAAGTACAGCATGCGCGCCTGCTGCCCAGGCGTAAAAGTCCTAGCACATGCCAAGTTCATGTAGTCCATATAGTTATAGTACATATCTGGCCCTACTAGCTGCCCACAACTATCTCTATATGCACACCCAGCACTAGCATCTTTCAAACTAACACCCCACTGAGTGGGCAGTGCCTCAGAAGGTGTATCATCAACTTGGTCGGTTTTAGCACTTTCTGTGGTACAACCGCCCTCAAATGTATGCTGCAAACCTACCCAGTGCCCTACTTCATGTACTAGCTGAGCCCCACTCGCTGCACCACGCCGAGCCCCTGAACCACTCTCTTTCTGAACCCCGTTATTTACCAAATATGCAGGATCTATAACAACCCCATCCCTATATTCTTGCTTATACTGCTTCCAGAATACCAAATCAAATGGGCTAGTGCCGAATCCAAACATGACAGAGTAACCTGCAACCCTACCCTTGCATTTGTCACTGGTCAACTGACTAACATAAATAACAAGTGTGCTATCCGGGACCGTCCCGCCCTCCTTTATCAACTTAGGCCGCCAGCTTTTCTTGATGCTAAGTTCAGTACTGCTGCCCACACACATAGGCATACTGCTGCTTGTATACCGGATCCCCTTCAATTCAAATCTCCATAGCTGTGAGCTGCCCGCTGAGTTGCTCGATGCTGCTGCCAGCTGCCTGCGGCTAGCTGCTGCTGTTGCTGCGGCATCAGCACCAAGGTGTATCTGCTGCAGCTGCTGCTGCTGCTCCTGCGCTGCAAGAGGTTTCCTTGCACCAACTGCTTTAGCATGCGGTTTGGACTGACTGTTCGTGTCCCCAGGGCTGCCCAACTGCAGGACTTGCACCTGAGGTTTAGTATCATCCCCTACTAAACCCTGCTGCTGGACCCTATCATCATCAGGGCTCAGTATAGCTTGGCTACCAGGGTTTACCTTAGCTGTGCCTAGCTCGGATGCCACACCTCCAGATTCCGACCCTGATCGGTCTGAGGAGTCCAATCCAGGCGAGACTGCCATGCCGGGGCCTGCCATTGAAAATTGCTTCACGTAATCGTTCAGATTCACAGTATTGAACTGGACCGGCCCTTCGGCTGGGATCATTGTTATTTTTGAACTGCGAGTCTCGTAGGGTCCGGACTCTGAGATAAGATGCTCATTCCCAGGCAATCCTGTCGCGTAGGCCTTGTTTAGCAGGTCTATTTGTGACTCTAGTTGCTGTACTGATACGTTGGTTGCTGCTACATTGTTGGGGTCGACCACTACTACAAACCAGACTGGGATGGTGTATGGAGCAGTGCCAGAGGTCAATGCATCTGCAGGGTAAACAGCAACAGTTGAAGCAATATGGGGCGATGAGATGGTGGATATGTACATAATTTCACAAGACAGGCGCAATCAAACATGGATTGTGTGCTGTTACTAAAAACCTACACTTGCTGGAAGGGTGCGTGGCATTGGCACAACACCACTAAATGGTCATCATGCCAGCAACACACGAGCAAGAGGTTGTAACTTTGTACACACAGCATAGCTATGATGCCTGCCCTGGTCTACAACATCGCATGCAGTTGCGTGCAGTAGCGTCCAGTGAATAATAGTAATGCATGATAATAACGCTTTTGCGAAGTCTGGCACATCACTCACCACTGAGATATCGCTGAACTGCATTAGCCTCTCTTGGATATGGCAGTAAAACAGGGGCAGGCCTGCCCACCGATGCTTCTGTTGCCGCAGCCATAACTCTCGACCACCTGAGCCTTCTATTGGTGTCGTGACGGCGCGCAAACGGGCCAGGACGGTCTGCGCGATGGCCTGTGCGCGCTAGATTGTGCAGCTGCTTCTGCCTGGTGTGCAAGTGCTCGAGAGGCTTTGCATGACCCGATGCTGGCATAGGAGCTTCTATCAATCCATCTAGACGTTCTTGAAAGCCTTGACAGCACCTACATGCCATTGCATTTGTTGATTCGTGTAGTTGTGTCAACATCATAGACAAATCTGATGCGATGGCTGCCGCGTGGCCAGAAAGAAGGAGGCACTGCAAAGCAGCATCGACTATTATTTCTGTATTGTTATCAGGCTTACCCGAATAGTAGGAGCTGCATGCACAGCCAGGTTGCCGTGAACCGTGATTTGTGATGTTGCTTTGACCCCGATCCCTCAATTCGTGGGCGATCAGCGCCCATCTCCTCCTAAGATTATATTATGCTATTATATTCTACCTTTATGCAGGCAAGCTGGTGCAGAAGAGGGGCGCCGTGGACTGTCAGTTGTGGGCTGGTAGAAGCAATAATGATACCCCAGCCGCAGTCCACACCATGAGTCATATGGTGCTGGCAAGAATGGTGGGTGTGGTTGCTGCGACTGGCTGTGGCAGTCAGGGCGCAGTAACCCGGGTTCTCACTTAGCAGTTTCTGACATGTTGCCAACAATCGGCGCAGACATCCACATCAGGCGGCAACAAGCAAAATCGCTAGAATATTAGCGAGAACCTGATTGAAGGGTGGTAGCGGCGATGCGCAAGCCAGCATCGGCGGTTCTTGTTGTGGACACCGCTGGTCCCAGAAGCTCTGTGAAGGCTGGCGCCGGAGAGTGACACCGTGGCAAGTTGCATGATACACACTTGATCATGCACACAACATATCATACGGCCAGCAGTGTGCGTTCAGGACCCTAGGCAGACATCAATATTCTGCTCAGCAGAGTTTCTGCTCCAACAAACCTGGCCTGGCGTGGTGGATAGCCGCTGCAGCTACTTTTGAATACTGCTGACAAGCAGCATGAAGTACAGCCATCAGCCCTTGGACATATTCAGGCGCAACCGTCCGCTGCATGCTGCCACTGTTGCTGCTCCACAGCAAACTGCAGCACCGCAATGCTGCGCAGGGGCCCAGCCTGGCAATGCTCGGAGCATACACTCCACGTGCTCTACTAAGAGTCAGCCTGTGCATGAGCTACAATCCAGGACTTCCGGCATAGCCACACTGTCACACCATCTTCACCTACTGCACCGTCTGCAGTTGCTGCACCCACAGGTCCCCAAGCCCTGCGACCTGTCCTGGCCTGCCGCAAGCCGCGTTTTGCTACTGTTGCTGCTGCTGCTGCTAGAATCCACAGAACATGCCCCTCTGTTCATCTCCGGCTATTACGGCCGACCCTTAGCCCTTTAGCTCCTACACCACATCCAACGTAACTGCTCGACAGGTGGCAAACACTGCGTGCTCTTAGTGTCTGCTGCTTGCAGTCCAATCCCACTTGTGTGCATCCATGCGTAAATTAGTCCCGTCCTGCATCTATAAGCTGGGGAAGTACTGTCTTGCTGCTGCGAGTCCACCTGCTGCTACTGCTCCTACTGTTCCTGCGATTACTGCTGCTTTGGGGCCTCTAACAGATCTGAACAAACCTGCTGTTACAAAGCCTGCAAGCACAAGCAGAGACAACAGCAGACACAGTTGCTTGATCACGAAGCAGCAACAGCAGCAAGAGCAGAACATAACTGTGGTCAAGGCCCGGAGCCAGGTGTTCCTACGCTGATTGTAACCTTTGTCGGCCACTACGCCACATGCTCATTGCATTGCGGTGTGCTGTTGTGCTCGGCCCCTAAACCCGCCAACCTTATGGAGATGCATCCACCAACAGCCAGGATAGGCAGTCCTGGTTCAGCAACAAGCAGTCTTGTTGATGACCAACAAGTGATCTGCTGAGAAGGTTGCTTACCTGCTGCTACTGTACATGCTTTATCTGGTACTCGTGCATCGTTAAGATAGTTGATGTAGCTCTCACTGAGGGAGAAGTACAACCCTAGTACTGCTGCACTGCATGCCATCCGCCGTCCAATAGAACCTGTTGAACAGGAGCAGACGATATAAGTGGACAGCACTTGAAGCACAGGACCATAGCAGGCAGGTAAGCAGGTAACACAGGGTAGGGCATTGGGGACAAACTGACAAGTCCTTGCTTGGCCTCGTGCCAGCATAAGCATTGGCGACTACTAGTGACTCTAAACTGCAGCACTTCCATCATTTTGAACTGATAGACGCCCGAGAGGTGGTAATTGTCTGCAGCCATGCAGTCATGCCCCATCTTGATGGCTTACTACTGCTAAGGTCTTGACTAGTCGCTGGTCGCGCCCCCCCCCCCCCCACACCCACACACCCACACACACACACACACCCCCGCGCCTCCCCATAGAGCATAAACGCACCAACACAGCTGCTGCAGTACGAACAAAACTGCCTGCAACAAGTGCATGCGAGCACAGACAATAAACACTGCTGGGAAAGTGCTCAGCCATACCAACCGATGGTGATCTGCAGCGTAAAGTACAACTGGCACAGGGCAGGCTCCTGTATCTGGCGCACCTGATGTGTTTAGTAGTCTGTTTGCTTTCAACTTGATTGTATTGAACGCTGGTTCTTGAGGCATTTGTAAGTACTTGTAACCACCAATAGCAAACCCAGTTGCACCACCTGGACAGTGGCAGGTTCAAAAGCATACAGTATGTGACTGACTGGCATACATATCAGTGCTTATAACAGGTTTGTCAACAGCTGTTCGTGACAGAGGATTGTGCAGGAATGCTGGTGGCCCCTCATGAGGTCTGGACAGCTGCTGTTGTGCTCTTCTTGATTAGTTAACTAAGTACTGTACAGCATCACAGTGCATGCCAAACTCAATCGTGTATGCAATGTGAAGCTGTGTGGGCTGGTCCGCCAAGGAACTTCTCTCCAGCCCTATCTGGACAGCCTGGCAACTGGTTCTCTCACGCCACTGCTGGTAAGTTCCTTGCTGTGCATGCGGGCACGATCTGGGCTGCTGCGGGCATTGCTGTGTATGGATATGTTGGAGGCCACTACTGCCATTCTGCCGCTGTTTTCACCAGAGCTGTAACCTGCTCTTTGACTCCCAGGAGAGCAGCACAGGGACGGAACGTTGCAGAGTAAAGTCGTCTAAGCTACACTGCCCTGAGCAGATCGAAACAGCATGCTATCACTTACCTCCTAGATATCCTACGCCTGTGTAGAACTGCAGGTTTTCACCCCAGCTGCGTCGCTTCGCTGCTTCTTCTTCTTGGAACACGAACTCTGGCCCTTCCGGCAACTGAAATGCTGCGTGCCTGCCGCCCAGCGCGCTGGAGATACCTGCATAGGGATCGTATAGCCTGCGACAGATTGAAACAGACGGCATGTTAACCTGCTTGTGAGGCCCTTCAGGCCCTATCTTGCAGATGGGGCCCGGGTGTCGGGAGACCAGCAACACCTTCCTTGGTTGCATTCCTGGCAACAGCAACAATACAACATTTGTGTTTGACACGGACGGTTGATCACCCCGTGTGCTAGCTATTTTAGCCGTCGTGCGGGCTCAGACTAAGGAAAACCCATAAGACTCTGGTACCAGCACTGCTGCAGGTGTGCAGTAGCAGCACGTGGGACGTACCGTTCTGCTGACGGGGCTTGGAAGCCGCCTAAGTTTGCTGCTGTATCTCGTAACACCTCGGAGCTGCTAGTGCTTGCTTCCTCCTTCTCTTCTGGTTCGGGCGGTGGTGGGCGTATGTCACGCCCAGATAGTTTGTCCAGGAGACCCATGCTAGCGAAGTAGAAGATTTCAAACTGTTACATAAGCTGCACCAATATCTATTTGAAGATGAACGCCGGAAAATTTGCAAAAGCAAGCAGCAGGACAAACTACTACAGCAGTCAAGCAGCAGCTACCACAGCAGGGACGCAGAGCCGTTCAAACCTCTGATCTTAATACGAATAGCGGGTGAACGACTTAGGCGCCACTCAACTTGAAAGGTTGTAAGCCCTGGTAATCCGCAACCTGCGATACCTTGCTGGCATGCCCTTAATGGCATGTATCCTCGCTGGTTCACTGCGTGTAATTTGTTGACAATGTAGCATGGCAGGTGTCGCTCTGAAGGCTTATAGCGTTCACCTTGCCACGTATCTGGCGCGTGATCTGTCAGTCAGAGTCAGTGATAGCGCACTGCATCAGTGCAGCCATTGTGCGCACTGTGTCGTGTCAACTTTTGGTAATAGAGTGCGTGGCACACAGGATGCTTTGATGCGGTGTATAGAGGAGACACACTGCTGTGCAGACGACAGATGGTCAGGAGGCATGTGCAGGCGTTGTGGCCCAGATGCAGCTCGCATGACGCTACAGACACTGGCACAGTAATATGTTGATGCTTGTATATTTTTCACCAACTGAGCTAGTGACACCACACAGTTTGTTGAGTCACTAGCTCAGTATGTTGATGAAACTCATACATGCATACACATACTGCTGTGCTAGTATCGGTGGCACTGACACAATCGTCAAGCAGGACTCCCCGATAAGTGAAGCCTAGGCTGTGATGCCAGGCGTATACATCAACCATTATGCAATATTGTAGCAGCAGTAGTTCTGCAGCATACTGGGCATGCCATGGACGATTGTCAGTCTATAGCACAAAACACGTCGAGGGGGCTGGTCAGTAGGTGGGGCCCCCACCTCTGCGGCCCCCGGAACACTGACCACAGTGTTCCGCTTCACCCAGGTATGTGCGGTGAGAGATCCAGCCGCTCTCGAAATGATTTGGAGGGTTTAGTGCACACTGGAAGCAGGAATAGAAGCATGTGTCGGGTGGCGGCCCCTTGCATGTAGCATGCAGCAGTTTGCTTGGCCTTTTATGTGCATGGGCTGAATTTCGAGGAACTTCATAGAACAGTGCGGTGAGGTTACACAGTATTTCTTGACTCATATGCAGCTGCAACATGCTGCCATGCCCACTGTGTGCAAAATGTGCGCAAAATTGTGCGACTGTTGCCTTCTAATACAGCAGCAACAAACTGAAATGCATCATGCAAGTTTCTGGAAACTCCAGCAGTCATTAGCCAGCTTCAAGAGGCTTATGCAGCAAGCTGTCAGCACAAACACATCAATGATAGTCACCATGAAAGGCCTCTCAGCAATGCAGACATAGCACGCCCAGACCAGTATCAAGTACACAACAGCTGTGGCCCACTTCCTCGTTGCAAGACCCACAGAACACGTGTATCACACAGCAAGGTCTTCAACGACCAGCTGTAGTCACATTTTGCATCACAGCTCTACTACATTGTATAGTATTCATCTCATTGCACGGCACAATCATAGTGACCTTCTCAGAACTAGCTGCTTTGTCCGGCAAACCCTTGTTTCTTTCACAGAGTCTGCATTGAGAGTATTTTTCTACTTTACAGGGCCCTGAGCCTTGCAATGCAGCCAGTAAATGCCCTCTACGATCAACAACTAACACCCTGCCCTGCTCCAACTTGGTCAGCTAGTCATTCCCAAGATCGCTGTCACTTGCCTCAGTGGTCTGCCTCCTTTCCTGTTACATGAGCTAAAACTTCTCAGTCGTCTGCCAGCTGGGCCCTCAGCGCTAACACATATCTCTCACAGGATTGCATCCCCGGGTTGATTGCCAAAGCTCGTTCAAATGCATTCAACGCTGCCTTGTAGTCCTGTAACTCTATGTAACAGAGCCCCATGCCACTCAGAGCTCCAAAGTGGTAAGGGTTGAGCTCCAATACTAGCTTGCAAACTTCTACGCTTTCAGCGTACTTGTGCATCAGGTAAAGCAGTGTAGCACGTTTGTTGTGGGTCTGCACACGCAACAGCAGAGCATGAGTCGCTTTAGGAAGGTTGTGCCTCACACAGCACAATGTGATAAAACCAATCAGACGCTGTGGCTGTGCAGCTAAGAGCAGCAGGCGGTTATAAACTACTGCTGTGTTGTTGTGACGGTTCATGCATACTGCTAATAAACCAGTCAGGTGGGCAGGTGTTGCAGCACAATCAGCCAACGTCTGCAGACAGGTGCATATGTCGTGCTGATGTTGATAGTGCTGCCTCTTGATACTGGCTGGACCACTTGACCTTTGGCCGGTTCACCCAAGTGGACTCCGAAACCACTACTTGTCTATACCTTGCCACACAACAGCAGCCAGGCAAGCAGCTGGTACCACACACAGATCAGAACCCCTCCTTGGACTGTGAACGAAGGTTGCGGGCTACACAAAAGACGGCAAGCAGAATGCTAACAGGCAAGCCAGCTTTGCTCACGAGCGCGCATCTGCCTTCTGATCTATGCTCTTTTACTGTTCACGCACATTTACAAAGATTTATCTTCTGTGCCAAAAGCTGGTGTGCCCAAGCTCACCTCTGCCCAGCTGGGCTCCATTCTACAAGCAGCATCAAAGACCTCCAGGGCAGGGTGCAACCTCGAACTATCTCGTAACAGCGTTAGACCCTGGTTCATTAGAGCTTGAACTTCAGGGTTTGGGTGTCGAAGCCAAATGGCCCACAAGGCATCTTCGGCTTGGTCATGTAGCTCTGGTACTTGCAAGCAAGCTGCTAGCCCTTCTGTGCAAGATTCATCACCGACACTGGCTGCAATGCATATGCAAGCAACACATGAGGGCAGAGTCAGCTGGGAATGGCAAAGTACGATCACAGCTGAACAGGCCAACTGGCAATCCACTACCAGGCAGGCTCATTGCTGGCATGTCTTAGGCAGTTTGCCCTCAAGGCATCTTCTGCTTGTCGAGTAGCTCTGATACTTGCAGGCAGGCTGCGAGCTCAGCTGTACAGAATTCATCACCAACACCAGCTGCAAAGGCTTTGCAGGAAAGACATAATGGCAGACTCAGCTCTGGAAGGGTGAGCTATGTAGCCCAGCTGTGATTGCAGCTCAACCAATGCATTACAGTGATCTAGCAAGCCATCTTTACTGCTGCCATGTCTCAGCCAGATGGCCCATAAGGCAACATCTGCAAATTGTGTAGCTCTGGCACATGCAAGCAGGCTTAGCTCTTCTGTGCAGCAGTCGTGACAGGTTATTGGATCAACAACAGCAGTACATGCGATGCTTGACAACATGCACATGACGGCCGTGAAATCAGACAGTGCGGGGACTCTGCACACAGGCAAGCCAGCTTCGTTTACAAGCACGCATACTTGTGCGATTGATTCATGCTCACTTTCAACGTTCACGATTATCAGGAAATTTGACTTCTGTCATAACAGCACTGCTCTGAATAAGGGGCTGCGGGGAACTGTTTCACCAGTTGCAGGAACAGCATTTGTGGCAGGCAATCTGTCTGAGTTGCCCACAATACCCAAGTGTCATAACACTGAACTTGTATAGTATCCAAGCTAACCTGTTGGCTTGCGCTCTCAGATGCGCACCATCTTTACTAACTGCTACCGGCTCAGGACCAGGCAATATGCTCATGAATGCACTGAAGCATGTCCACACCATTTTTACATTAATCCAAGCAAGCTCAGCAGCTCCTCAACTGTTGAATACGTTGAAGACTACAAGGTAGCCCTGTGACCGATGTACGCATCTCAGCCTTTCCGAGTGTTGAAGAAGTACAGATACAGCAGTCAAGTCCCACACCGCACCCACCTAGGGCCTTGACTGCCGCTTGCCTCTCTGCTAAGCTGCCTGTCTTGAGCCGGTCTATCTGCCCCAGCATGTACTGCTTTACAGGCGACAGCTGCTCTCTGATGGACTGCAACAGCAAGCAGCCGCAGCAACAAAACGCACGGCACACCGGGTTGGTGGTGACATACGAGCGCTAAGTGGAAAGGGGCTAGCCAAAACATGTATGTGATTGCAAGCTGTAGGAGTGTGTAGGGCCCTCCTGGTCATTGTCATGGTCCTGCTGAGCACTGTTGCAAGTGATTGGTTGCTACACTGGTGCTGTTAGCGCGCAACAGTGCGGGGCACATTGTGGCACAGAAGGTTGCGGGGCACAGGTTGTTCTGTGCTATCATCAGTCACAAGTGTGGCGGTGGCAAGCACGCAGCGCAAGCTCAATTGCTTGACATGCGACCATGACCTGGCACATTGTAAGCATAGGATGCCACGGCAATGGTCTACAACACACTCTTGCAAGATTCGCAAGAGGCTGTTTTGTGATGGGCCCACGTAAAAATGGTTGGCTGAGGCAATGCAGTGTTGGAGGTTCTGCTATCCAGGACGATTATCACGGTGTGCAAGCCAAACTACTGCTTTCATGGACGAGGATATCTACAGAACGTCATTTGCCAGCATTGATTTGGAAGTTTGAAGCACGTACAAGTCCGACGCAGGGCACATGAGCATGGAACTGATGCTGCTGTGTACGTGAAAATGAGCTGCTGGAGTGGAAAGCACTGCTGTACCTACATCAGCCTGTTGCTTCAGCTGCTGTGCAAGCGCATAGTCTTCTTTTGCAATAGCTTGTTCGAGTCGCCTGCAACGCCGTGTATAGATCAGTGAGCTAGGTATGCGAAAAACTGGTCCTGATTCCTTGCACACAGCTTGTTGGCTTCCTCACTTTCGAAGTAGGCCCAGCTGCTGCAGAGTCTGCTCGCTATCAACTGTTACAGCTACGGGTGCTGCCCTATCCGGGCTTTCAGCGCTTCGGACCCGCGTTCTGAGTGTGGCCAGCTGCTGCCTTGGACATGCAGGCAGTACAGGTTGAATATTGTGTCTGACCGGCCCATGAGGAAGACGCCGAAGGACGGGGGATGAAAGGAGAGCATGCATGCTTATGTAGCTGCGTAGGTCTGCAAAAGCGCGTTACAACACAGTCTACAGGCACATTCACGACAACAGTACTGTACTGAAAGCACGTGCTGCTTCGCATACCGCGCCCTGCCAGCGGACTGCGATACAAGCATCAAAACCTCTAAAGTACAACACTAGCTTGTCTTGACGCCGCATGGCTCGCAGCGTGCAAACTCGCGTAGGAATCCCAGTAGTCCTTGTTGGTGTCGCTTCGTGGTGCGTATGACAGCATGCAGTGTGCTCGCACCTCGTCACGGAACCACTCTTGCTTTTGTATCCGAACTCTTGCACAGTGTTCTTGTCAGGCTGCTCACTGTCACACACAAGTATCTCCTCAAGCCGGTCTGCTGCCCGCCTGTCCTCTTCCTTTGATTAGGTCGTTCACAGTTCTGCCGTCGCTTCTCACGTGTGTGAGAAGGGGGCAAGCTGGCCTGCTGAAGTCTCTTTGCACTCCCATCACTAGTTCATCTCTTGCCCCTTCTGTGTTCCTCTGTGCAAGCTATTAAGCGTAGTCTAATCCATACAGCAATAGTCAGCCTGTACCAGGTTATCACACGGCAGCTCCTGGCACTGCCTGAAGCAGTAGTGCACCTAGAGCCATGGCTGCCGCTGCAGCCAGGCGACAGGCACGCCTTCCTCCAGAAGTCAACAGGTGATCGACGCTGTTGCTTGTTTACCCGCTGTCAGCCGCTCATCATTTTGACGGGCCCCACTCGCCCATCAGTGTTGCACACCAGCAGCTGCTGACATCAACGTGCTGCTATTCTGTGGCAGGGTGATATATGTTAGGAATCTTCCATTCAGCATCAGCTCGGAAGAGGTACGTTGCCCTGACCATATCCCACGCTCACATAGTTTCAGAGCAGCATGTCAGGTACAGCCCCTGTCAGTCGGCCAACACCAGTGGTGCTATGTTGCTGATCCTGTTATGTATAGTGCGGGACGACAACTAGTCCGCAGGAATATGCAAACCGCTTTATATTGTGCATTTAACAGCAGCAGTGATTGGCTGCAGTATAGGCTGCGAACAGTAGTGACAGGTTGGACTCTGGCGTTACCATCGCGTGCCATGCATGTCGAGCAGCGTTTGACACAGTCGTATGTGCTTTGTGCCACAATCAACCTGTGCCTTTGCTGCAGATGTATGAGCTCTTTGGCAAATACGGGGCAATCAGGCAGATCCGCATGTGAGTGCAACAGCAGTAGAGATCAGACAGGCCACTCAGCAGCGACCAGCAACTCTATGCTACTGTGGGCTGCTGTCCAAACTGCAGCAGTGCCATCCTGCGCCTCTATCAAGCAGGATCATGTCATGCTTGGAGAGATGATACAGCAGACAGCAGGAGCTACTGCTCACTGGCATTCGGCTGCATTCATGACTGCAGCAGCAACACTGCACATGCCTTCAGCAAATGGTACACAGGATCTTGCAGCTTGCAGCTTGCACCAAGTTGTGCTTATGCGGTGTGCTGTCTCCAATTGCATGCGACCTCTGTTTCACATACAAGGTCAAATGCGTCTGCCGCTGTCTGCCTGCAGTGGCAGCACCAAGGAAACCCGTGGCACAGCATACGTAGTGTATGAGGACATATATGATGCTAAGCAAGCAGCAGATCATCTCAGTGGCTTCAACGTGCAGAACCGCTACCTCATCGTGTTGTATTACAACCCCACCCGCCAGAACAAGAAAGCAAACTTGAAAGAGCAGGAAGAGCGGTTGAGAGCTATGCAGGTACCGTGGAATGTCGTGCT